>VDFB02376533.1:34290-109237 GCA_007258455.2 Sequoia sempervirens
TGAGATGGGAATTAAGGTGCACTTTGTTGTAGGTTCGAATAGCAATCTGAAACTCCAATGTTTTCCTTAAGTTTTGGCTTTACAATGTGCAATGAACCTTATCATAGGCTATTTTTTTAAAAAAGGGAAAAAAAGAGCAGGGAAGAGGAAAGGTTCCTGGATTTGCAATTAACTATGAATAGTGATAATGGAGATTCTGCTATGGACAACTCCCTTCAAATAGGATCCCTTTTAACCAAGAAACCTACAGTATCATGGAATTTGTGCTATCTTCAAAGGTCTACATATATTTTATCATTCGTCCACCACATACATGCATGAATAAAGATAAAAATCTAAAAGCAGTTTCAAGTTTTAGCCTAGACTAACTTTGCAAGACCATTTATGAGCAACAAATGAAAACAAGTATGGACTAAAAGGCATCAACATAGCATAAATTTCTACAATCACATAACAAAATCTAACAAAATCTATCTAAGATATTGAGTGGGTACATGGGGAAGCCCAGGATTGTTGCTGGCATTAGGGTCAGGCGGGGTAGTAAAATTGTTTGGTGGGGTAGAAGTTGTAAAGGGTCCACCCGCCTACCTATTTATGAGGAAGTAGGGAGTTGTTATTTAGTGGAACATGTGAACTTTATCTATATGCAGTTCTTCCTCATCTAGTGGACCATTATCTACTAAATCAAAAAGCTGAGCCAAGGTTTGTTCATTACTTACCTCTTGCACTTCTTTGCTCTTAACGGGGATGGGCTTGAGGAAATGGTGCTTGGTTGACCATGAGATAGGAGGAACCATATTGCTCAGATGGGACGATAACTCTACAACTGACACTATCAACAAAATTTTGGACCTCCACTTGGAAGATTTCAGTGGCTGTTTGGAATTTAGGACAATCCAACTCAGAGTGTCTGCTGGTTTTGTGGATCCAGAACCACCTGGACAAGGTTGCCTTAGCGAGATATACTCCACTGGTCATTTTTTCATTGCTAGAAGGCTGATCAAGAGGAGTAGGGACACCTCCATTATTGGGCCTTGTGTTCCACATGTGATTCTGCCTCTAAGAAGGTCTCCTCTCAAAGGTTTGATTTGAATTATGTCCGCTATCATAATTCTTCCTGGAAGAGGTGCTTGCTTCCTGGTTGTCTTGATTAAGATTGGCCTAGAGGCTATACTAGGAGGCCTACAACTGATTGTTTTGATTCTTCAAATGTGTCATCTCTGTGAAAATTTTCTTTATCATTTCTGTCAACTCCTAGAATTTTTCTTTCTCAATAGTTCCTAGCTGCGACACTTGATTTTGGAGGAAGACAGGTGGGGTCACCGAATGATTTTAATGAGATGGAGGGTACTCTAGCCCCAACAAGTACAACGGTGCTTGCGGTTGCTGGGAATATGTTTGCAGTTGTTGGGGAGCTTGAGGATAGCTTTGCTGTTGTTGAGGTTGCAAACAAGAAGGCACGGGTGAGGCATAATTCCTTGGCTGTCTAAGGTGTGGAACAATAGGTAACTGAGACACCTGGTTCATAGGAGGAGTCTAATGAGCGAATGCTTGATTAAGCCCTTGAACCTGCATTGGGTGAGCTATCGGTCCCAAAGAAGGCAGGGGACTGAAGATGTTCTTCCCCAAGTTTGTATTGGCAACAACAACCTCCACATAAGTAGTTACTAGCGAGGTGAGTGATAGGCACATCCTTTTTACTAATGCTGATGTGAGATTATCTAATGCTGCATAGTAGATGAAAGGGTTGCAACATCGTTGTGTACGTATGGATCTTGAAGTCTCATGAAGGTGCAATGTAAGTGATCATTGAAAGAGCCAATAGGTTCATTGATTTCCCTCCGAATGAACATAAACTATTGATATAGCTCTGAAGGACTAATCAGAACCTTATACTTTAGCAAGAAAGCATTCTTCATGAGGTCCCATGAGGTAATGGACCCTCTCAAAAAATTGATGTACCAATAAAAAGCCTCCTTGCCCAACAAGTATGGAAAGAGGCGACATGTGACGTCCTCATGACCGATCTGCATATTTGTAATTGTCATTTCAAATATCTTGATGTGTTCTTTTTCTATCTTTTGTGGGTCACAAGGATTGAATTTTGAATAGAAGCCTTCCAGATTCTTGGGTATGTTGTGGTAAGCAATGAAGTGCAATGACGAAGGATTTTGCACCAACCAAGCCATGACGGGAGGTGGAAGTGGTATCTGCTATCGTGGGACAACAATCTAGAGCTACACCTGTTGTAAAACAACAGCCTGGGACTTTACCTGGGTTGCGAGTATTTGGACTGTGCCCTGAATTGGAAGGGCCATGAAAGAAACAACTCCCTGGCTGCCAGAGATAAGAGGTGGAAAAGTAGTTTGGTATGGCTGGGTGGAGGATGGACAAGAGTTGAATGGAGGGGAAGGTGGAAGAGAAGTGAATGGGATGAAGGAAGAAGAAGAGGCAGAGTCTCCTCCCTTCATTCATTTTTCCCTGGTGGAGGGCTGCAACTCTTGAAATTCTCCCTTGTTTGGTGTTGATCTTAGAATTCTCTAGAATCTTTTAGGGGAGAATGATCCAATTTGATCCAGCTTCACAATGCCCTCCTTCTAGCACCAGTTTTGTTGATGGGTGTTTTACACACTTTCTCAACACAGGTAGTGCATAGATGCACTACCTCTCTTGAAAGGAGACTTCCAACAACAAGCTATTTGAAATCACCCCAAGGTATCTCAGGTGTCAGGTCATGACTTGCAAGGAATTCCTCAGTTGATATTTGATGTGATTTTGCTGGTAATGACAGGGCAGACTTGCGTAGCTAGATGCGAAGTGAATCTTAAAATCTGAAGTTTCTAAGATGGGAATTAAGGTGTACTTTGCTGTAGGTTCGAACAACAATTTGAAACTCCAATGTTTTCCTTAAGTTTTGGCTTTACAATGTGCAATGAACCTTAGCACAGGCTATTTTTAAAAAAAAGGGAAAAAAGAGTAGGGAAGAGGAAAGGTTCCTCGATTTGCAATTAACTATGAACAATGATCATGGAGGTTCTGCTATGGACAACCCCCTTCAAATAGGATCCCATTTAACCAAGAAACCTAAAGTATCATAGAATCTGTGCTATCTTCAAATGTTTGTAAATATTTTATCATTCGTCCACCACATATGTGCATGAATAAAGATAAAATTCTAAAAGTAGCTTCAAGTTTCAGCCCAGACTAACTTTGCAAGACCATTTACCTGCAACAAATGGAAAAAAGTATGGACTAGAAGGCATCAACACAACAGAAATTTCTACAATCACATAACAACATCTATCAAAATCTATCTAAGCAGTTTAAAGCTAACTAGAACAACAATGTAAATCTAAATAAAGCATCTAACAATGGAGATTGAATCATGAAACATGTGAAGAATTCAGAAAATGCACCAAGTTAATGTATTTTCATTAGAAATTTCTACAGCATGTCTTTACAACAACTCAAATCTCTCAAAAATGAGAGGAGACTTCCCCATTTATAGTGCCCAAAAAGTAGAATGAATGGCCAAGATTTAATCTCATTGAGTGGTTCAGATTCACTATAAACTAGGGTTATACCTACCCCCCAATATATTACAATTTAAAATACAACTTTGTCCTTATCCCTATTTTGTCCTCTAGTGACAACACTGTAGCATTTTTTCTTTTGCTGATTTCCCTTTTTGATGTAGCTATTCCTTTAGAAGTTCCTCACTAATAATAGGGTTGCCCTCCTTCTTCTTCAAAGCTGTGCACTCCATGAACTTCAAAATTAATGGTTGGAGTTTGTTGACTTCCATGATCTCGGACCATAACACTTGATAACTCCATTCCTTGGAGTTGTCCCCAAGCCTTTTCATGTCTTCATCATACTTGGCAGTGTGGTCTCTGAAGAGTTCTAACTGGGTGAAGGTGCAGGTGGAAAAACTCATGAAATCCGTGGTTATCTTTGTTGACATCCCATCCTCCATCCCCTTTTGAAAGTGGGGCTTTATTTTCTCTGGATCAATTTATACTGCGGGTATGTCATATCCCATCATCAGCCTCAAATATTGGGCACAATTTGCTCTAATCTCTTTGACCCATTCAATATCTAGATCCACTTTATCAATTACCTACTCCAACCTATTTTTCCTGTTCTCAAAGTCTCGTTTCCATACATCCATGAGCCAATAATCGTCCCTTTTGAATGCGAGTTCCTTTTCCCATGTGGTGCTTCGTAGCTAGAGGATAGCCTTGATCTTTGGATAGGTGGACTTATATGTCACAGGGAAGTTGGTGCAAAGTTTCTTCATGCTTTCCAGAGACTGCTGTAAGTCTAGGAACTTGTTGGTGGTTTGAATAGCTTGACTAATACCCATATTTATGACGTATAGAACCTGTTAGAACCAACTTTCTGTAGTTTTTTCCAGGTTCTTTCTTTTTTCCAGCTTGTCAATTTGTTCCTTGGACAGTAGTTGGGGTGGAGCTATGGATGTGGTGGGAATCTCTTCTATTGAGGACCATTGTTGAATGTAAACTGTCAGATCAGCTACCTGTGCCTTAGGCTCATCCTTTAAAATTTTATCCTATTGTATTAAATGCATCACTGTGGCAACAGACTCCTCGAGGTGCTCCACCTTTTTCTCCCTGGTAGCTATTCCTAAGTCAATGGTGGAGATATTATAGCCTACTCCTTCTTCACCCACCATTGGTGTTGCTAGCTGCACGGTTCAGGATCCAGAAGCATCCATCATTACCTTGGATCTGATTTTAGGCTTCTTGTCTTTCCTGGTTGTGAGATGTGCTCAGGCTAAGATAGCCTCCAGTCTTGCTCTTGGATCATTTGGGGCAGGAGTTTTCTTTTCAAGTTGCCTCTCCAGCCATTCGGGCATAGCAGATTTTCCCTTGGGAAATTCACAATCACCATTGCCCTTCTTTGTTTGGATCTCTATTTGTTTACCTGCAGGAGCCCTTTCTTCCATTTTAGTGTCTTCTCCCTCTTCCTTATTGGAGTCTTGGATGAACACAAGGTGCTTAATGGGAAGCCTAATAGGCAATCACTCCCAAAGACTTTCTTCTTTCTCAGTCTCCATTCCTTCCCTTTCTTCATCTTGTTCATCCTTGTGCATGTGCTCTTCGAGCTTTCCAATCTCAAGGCCTTTGTCAGCTTGAGCCTCACCCTTAGGCTTGTCCTTGTCTATGCTCTCTTCTTCTTCTTCTTCATGGGGACGTGACACATTCTCTTGCTGTTCCCCTGTAGGGAATTCTGAATTTTCTGCTGCCTTGTCATCTTCTTGCCTTTCTTCTCTATGAAATATAGCATCCACTCTTGAAAATATACAGCAGTGGGGAGACCCATTACTCTTCTCAGCATGGTGACCAATTCATGGTAGTCTTTGTGAAAGTCGCTGTGAAAAAGTTCTTGGGGAACCTTTGCAGTGCTTCCCCTTTTTTCTTTGAGCTAGTACTAATTTATTAGCTTCTTGTAGCCCATCGGGTCCTTGTCCCATGTTGCTTTACATTTTTCTATGGTTGGGATCTCCATCTCCCCAAAGGTTGGGATGTGAAAGGTCTTCGTAATCGCCTCTCCTGACATGTCAACAAGGATGTTTCCATCTCTGTCAATAATTGTTTGTGTCTATGGCTAATATGCTTGCCGACAAGCCATGAGGGATGGAGGGAAGCTTGCAACTTTAGCAATTCCACTTTTCCTGATCAGTCTGACATTGTTAGTCTTAGGGTGGACTCTGACCCTTTGCTTGAATTCATCAATATTGACATGGCTGATATTGGTATTTGTAATTTCTTTCCAATCTGTGATGATCTTCGAATGTAGAGGATCTCCCTGGAATTGATACTTCATTTGATCTTTATCCTCCCTTCCATGAGGAGCCTTGCCTGCATTTTTATCTTTGTCCTTTTCTGGAGTTGCCATTGAGGGTCCTGCACCTGATTCCATATATACTGCAAACAAAGGAATAATGAGCATAAACAATTACGAAAGCATTAACATTAGTTGAAATCCTGTGGACAAGATCCAATTAGACAATATATCATTCATGAAATCAAACTTTTACTTCCAGATGTCATTAGTCATTTACTGAAGGGATTTTGGACAATCCGGGTCAAGAGGGCCAGACTTCCCTAGCAGAAATGTTCTTTTGAAGGGTGAATAGGGTAGAGCAATCTGGGTGATTTCTCCTGACTTCATATTTTGATGGTCTAAAAGGGCCAAATAGGAGAAAGTTGAATTTGAGCACATGGGTCAAGATTGGTTTTCAATTTGAAGGTCATTTGGATCACTTTTGGGGCACCCGGAGATATAAGGATGGAAAGCTATCAGAGCTTTGCCATTTGGAATGGCTAGAAGGAAAAAAAATCCTAGGGCCAAAATTGTGAGGTTTAGGACCCGGGTGATCAAAGAACAGTCGATGAAATTTTAAACTTCAAAGAATTCAGGCTTGAAGGGGCGGGAAGTCATCAGGGTTTCACTGTTTAGAACGACAATCGTTGGGTGGAAATATGGAGGGAGTGGCCCAGTGGACCAGACTCGACATTGAGCTTCACCATCAGATTTGTTTGAAGAGTTTTAGGCAGTTGGGATGGCAGACCCAGAGGTCAAGAAGATGAGCCTAATTTTCCCTTTTGAACTAGCTGGGATGGGATGAAATCCTAGTGGATAGAGCCCGGTGAGGTCAATGGCACCAAAGTCTGCATCTAGTTTGGTCTTCATGGTGAATGGAGGATCGGGACCCAAGAGGCAAAAGGATGCCGCTAGACAACCATTTTGAAATGACGAAGATGTTAGGGAAACCCGCGGATGGAACTCCATGTACCGGGGCCTGGGGACATGTTTGGTCAGATGATTTATGAGTTTAACCCTAATCGGATAAAGGAAAAGTAGGCCCCAAGAGCTGGAAAGATGGGGTCGCCCCTCGACATTTGGAATGATGGGAGCAACGCAGAGTCCTAGGGATAGAGTCCTGCAAGAGTGGGTCCGAGAGGTCAAAATGGAGGCCAAACTTTGAAGTTGGTCGTTTTGAAGTCCAATGGCGACATCCTGACAAAAATCTAGGGTAGTGGGCCCAATAGGGCATCCCGCCGTTAGGTCAATTTGCTAAGTTTCAACGGCAGCAGGTCAGCATGGGCCCAAAGGGTGCGAATTCCTTGCTCGAAGAATGGTAGTGGCAAGGTTGAGTTCTGACTTGATCTTTGCGGACACTTAGGAGGTTTTTCTAGAGTTTGAACAGATGGGTTTTTTAGGTGTTGGAATGTTTTACCTAATTAAAGCATTTATAGCCCATTTTGTTCATTATTTTAAGCACAAAATCACAAAAATCCTCATGAGAGGGCAGACATAAAACCTACCTCGGAAGTCTGGTGAAATAAGTTGCAAAATGTACACTAAGGATTCACGAATGAGGGCAATGAGCACGAGGGCGATGGGTGATGAAGGTGTTGGACTTCTCAAACTTTGCTCTGAACTCCTTTGGCAAACCTAACATATGAAAATGATAGGTCAAGCCAAATATTTATACCCCAATTATTATTTAATACACCCAATAAATGCCTGTACGGATGACAGGGGATTGGTGGGTTTAAATCTCAGACAGTGGCGGGATTACCGAGGCCTGGGGTCCAGAAAGACGCAATCTTGCGACTGCTTCAAAGTTCATTTTCAAATTGTCAGTGAAAGGGAGCTCAAGGTCTAGAGGGCAGAGAGACGCCACAAGTTGGTCATCGAAAATAGTGAAGATGGCATGAAGTTCTGGGGATAAAAGTTCAGAGGGGCAGGCCCAGAGGGGTCAAAGGCATTACAATTTCATCATAAGTTAAAACAGGGTGGTGAATGAGGAGCTGGGTTCTAGGGTTTGGGAAGGCGAAATCCTTTTGCTGTTCAAAATGATGAACACCCAGAGGAAGTTTGGATAGGGAAACTTGATGAGGTAGGCTCGCTAGGCCCCAAGGCCGCTGGCATAAGGAAACTGCCAAGGAGACTTCACAAGGAACTAGGGCTTAGCAAAATTGGAGGGGATGAAACATGGTCAGCTTAAAATGAGACTTTAGAAGCACGTTTGACCATTTAGGACACCAAAATAGGGCACACAAAATGAGGCAGCAACAAAACGACTCAGCAAGGTGAAAGAAAAGAGGGTTCCCATTCCGAACAGGGCATGTGTGTTGAGGGCCCAACAAATTTAGGATAACATGCACATGTTTCTTCTAGAAAAGACTAAAAAAAACTAGCTATTATATTCCTATCGTTCTATTCATGTACACTTGACTCAAAACCTAACTAGAAATTTTCCTCCTCTTGCAAGTGATCCCTGAATTCGCTTTTATAGAGTAAGGGACCAACAAGTTTTAGGCTCAAATATAGCTTCATTACAAATTTCATTTCATGCAAAATTTCATCTGCATTTACTTTACATTTCAAAATTCCCCATGTGTTGAATTTACAAGAATATGGTGTAAACGAGGAAAGCCAAAATTGTAACTGCCATTAGAAAGGGGAAACACAAAATGCCACAAAAATCCCCCTTGTCACCATCCACGTCGCAACGAACCAGAAATTCATAATTCCATGAGGGCACACAGTTGACGTCCAACACCAAAATGTGCCACGCATGCAAAAACAAAACCACCACCAGAGCAAACATTATCAACACAAAATTTTCACATCCCACACACAACTCTTTATTTACCAGCCACCCCACCTTTACTAGTGCCCAGACCGTGATATATGTGCCTACTCCTAGTGGTCACAAGAGGAGGAGAGGAAACCTCAACTTTTGCTTCATCCTTTTCTTTACCTAGTATAGTAACAGTCTACTTGCTTGGAGTTTTAGCTACCAATGTTGAGATGGATATTACCTCCTGACCAAGAGGTAGACCATGACTCAAGAGCGTGAGGTACCAACAATAGTTAGAATTGGTCTTTGTTTCACTAGTAGACACATTGCTTGTGAGTTCAATGGGTGAGTTTTGGCATCCAAAGGAGCCATGCCCATACCTTATCTTCCTCTCTGCTCCGATAGTAGACTGCACTGGCTTCTTGCCTTTGTCATCTGCTTTCTCCGCAGTCGCACTCTGGAATTGTAATCTCTGACTGCACTTTGTGGGTGAAAGTTTAGACTTTCCAACATGAATGTTAGCCTCCATGGTCGAGGTAGCTTCTGGTACACCAGAACCTAGATTTCGAGAGCTCAGGTGAGTAGACCTTCTCACTGGTTCACTCATATTTTCTGTCAATTGCTCAAACCTACCTTGCCTTAATCAAGAACATCTAATTGCTAAGTGTGAATGACACAAATAACAACTATTCCTTTTATATTTATCGTGTGAAGCGATGGTGTCCACAATCAATGTTTAGCACACATGCATAACCTAGGAAACTCGTTGGAAGATGTACTATCACCATTTAATTCCCCATTTGCATGGAAATTCATAGAACAATCTTCATGATTACCAGCATTTACGTCTCCACACGAATTGAGATCAACTCGATCACTCTACAGAAGGTTGGCCATTAATGCGAGCTGGTTGCACAGAGTAAAATGACCATCACATGTTGTTCACCAAATTTGAATATTACCCATCGATTCTCTACCTTGGTGGCTGATCAGATGGCCAGCCTTGCTTTTGACTACCTTCGACTTCCAACAATGCTTCACTGAAGTGTTCATGACCAATAATGTTCATCCATGTTAGATGACATCTTCGTAGTGTGGGGGCTCCACAAACTGAGTAGACCGGGACATATGTCGAGATCTCGTTGATCTCGCTAGTTTTAACCATTGTTTATTTTCATCTAGCGAGCCAATGGGGAATGGTGAAGATCATTTCAAAAATTTAATCTCGGACATTCATTGAAGTTTCCAGGCCATAGGCATGGTAGTGGGGAGTGGGTCTCGTGGTTGTATAGGGACACGCATCCACTTTTCGCCAGCCTCACTACATTTATCTTGGTGACACTTAATTCCTATAGGCTGGCGGGGTATGACTCAGATCTCCTCCCAGATCCTTGAATCTTTGAAACCTACACTTCACATAATGTTAGCATTTAATGGACGAGACTTTGTCTAGCCGACGATGATATGACCACTGGGGGGTTAATGAATTAAGCTTAAGTCCTCATGTTAAATTAAAACCTGACTTAGGGGACAGGCTAAAGTCAATGGAATAACTGATAACTGGTGCCTTGAGCTCGAGGGGCTGGTCAACTAACATGAAACTATGGCTTAAAAGGTGACTTAAGGGATTGGTGTCCGGTGGAGCAGGTGAACTTGAAATTATAATGTTTTCATGCCTTTGTAAATAAAACCCTACTCACTCATGGGGACAAGGGTTTAAAATGGAGACTAAGCCCATGGGAAAATGAGGGAATTCTACAAAATTTTAGAAACTCTGTCAATGACTCATGCTCAGGGATGCATACCCCTGGTGGGTATGGTGAGAACTAAATCTCCAGTTGAAGTAGACCAGGGCACAAGGCTGAAAACTAAGGAACTCACCCAGACTAGGTAAGGAAACCCAACAGGAAGCAAACAAACTAGACCAACATATATATAATACTTACAGAATATACATTATGAATTATTTTACAAGGCGGAGGCCCTAGGCCCCAAAATTCAAGGAAAATTTTTTCCTCTATCAAAAAAATTATCCTCTTTACCCTATAGTGAATGCACATGAGCAATATGTAACTTCAAATCATCAGTATCACTATGATCAACACTACCTATGTCACTCAAAGCAACATTTCCAATTTTTTCCCTTTCCATTATAGGTTCCTCAAACTGAATCAAGAAAGTGAATCCTTCATATTCCACATTGTCATGAGGTGAATAATCATCTTCAATTTTTTTTATCAAAGTTGAAAAAATCATATACACTCTGGCTCAAATCTAGACAGCTCTTCACAAACTTAGGAAAGAGAACATGATCAAGCTTATTATCAACCTGCTTACCATAAGTGTTGGTATCATGAGGTGGAAGAAGTTCCATAATCAAATCCATCAGATAAGGGGTGTCTGCAAAGAACTCCACTGCAACTTCATACTTCCCTATACTACTTTCATGGTTACCCATGTCTTTGGATTGTTCCTCACATGATTGAAAAAATGCTGCAGTATTGGCATACTCTATAAAATCATCAAGTGATTCCTTCTTTTCATCATAGGGTAGAGTTGTTGGAATATCCATGCAATCAAGTGGGACTTGAATAACTAACATTTCAGTACCCTTTTCAAGTGTACAATCCTCCACCATAGGAAGGACAATGTAATCATTTGCACTATTTTGGATATCTGTACTATTTCCAGAGCTATCATCACATTTATGAGCCTCTGCACTATGCAAGCTGTTGTCACACCTAGCTTCTGAGGAAGATGAAGCACACATTCCAAGTAAAATTTGTTCAGTCACATGATGATAGATACCTTTATTGATATCTACATCTCCATACCCTCCATCCAGTTGGAAATTTGACAAGTCAGAAGTGACATCTTCATTGACAAAATGGCCTACATCAAAATCACTTTCATCTTTATAAAGATCATCCACAACACATCCATTGGTAATTCTTGTCAAATAATTATTAGATGTCTCCTCAAAAAGAGGATTACTCCTAAACCAATGGGGATTGCCATTTTCAACCTCACTATCCAAGTCATCTTCATTAAATAGAATATTTTTCCATACATTAATTGGAAGTATCTCATCATCTTTAAAATGAGGATGCCAACCATTCAGATTATCAGTGTACTCAAAATCAATGAAGTCATTAGAAGAACACAAAGAAACAATCTCACTATTCTCCTCATCATTCATGTCTACAATAATTGATCCACATTCAGATAATTCTTCACATGATAAGAACTGTTCACTGCCTAGGAAACATATGCCTTCAAGGATATTAACATATCCCCTATTAGAAGCAAGGGATTCTATCTCATATGAGGAATCATATTCAATTGTGGACTTCTCAACTTCGATCTCCTCATTTTGGTTCCTCATTTGTATGATATCATTGAGAACAAGTATATTCCCTTCATTGACTGATGTATGATGGCTGCTAGCTGAATCAATCTGTGAAGTTTCACCTTGTTCTTCTTGTGTTTTCTCACAACTTATGACATCCCAAGGAAGATAGTTAGGCACCACCTCCTTGTTTTCGTATTCTATCTCTACATCCTCATCATTACTACATGCATCTACTTCTAGATTACTAGTGAAGTGGCAACACTCAACAGTCAATTGCTCTGATTCTGATGCTTCTCTTTGATTTGACAACCTTAGCCTTTGACCTCCTTCAACATGGAAATTATTTCCCAAAATTTTAAAAACAAACAAGGGCATGTGACCTTGTTCCATGTTTTCTACAACATATATCCAATCCACTACTTGAGCAAGACTATGAGGTTTCTGGTTCTCAGACCATTGAGTTGATCCTAATATGTATGCTTCACAAAAAAAATTGATGCATGCTAGGTCATTAGGCCTAAAGCTCTTGGGTATCTCCATCAAAACATCCAAGAATCTTGAAAATAAATCATATGGAGACTCATTTGCATGTCTCTTTATCTCATGTAGCTTCTTGATAGAAAAGGTTATATCAGACCTTCCCATCCTTGGCTGGCATGAAGTTGATGCTTGCTCACATTCTGCAATTCTTGGGAGTAAAGTGGATATGAAATCTATGAGATCTCCTCCTTGAAAAACCCTTTTACCTTTTGATCTACTTGGTTTAGAATTTTGAACATTGCTAGAATTACCTCTAGCAATTGTAGACCCTCTCATCATTGAATATCTCAAATTGTTCTCAATATCAATAAGAATTTGGTATAATTGGTGCACAGTTGTAGGATCCTTGTCTCTCAATAAGAAACTCATCTTCTTGTCAAATTCTCCTAGATATACAATCAAACACTCTGCATCACTTGGCCTTATATCTTCTGGAATTTCTCTGATTGCCTTTGCAAATCAGAGATTGAAAACAAGAAATAACCTCCTTCACTTATATGGATTTCCATACCACATTTGGATTCACCCTTTCACCGAATTGTTCAACAAAGCTTGTCATGAACCGATTCCATGAAGCTATGGAACCTATTGGTAAATATGAGAATGAATCCCTGGCATCATCCTTCAAGGATTAAACAAAGAGTTTCATGACAACGTCCTCATGATTCACTTCATAATCTCCCATAACATCCATGAATGTTTGCAGATGTCTAGAGGTTGATTATGAACTTTTCCCTATGAATCTCAGAAAATATTTCCTAACATTCTAAGGAATTAGGTTTGGGAAACCTCTAATACCACTAAAAATCAATGGCATATACCTTTCAATAATAAAATCCCTTTGAGGGCATGATATAGCTTCTTCACCCTGCATACTTTTTCCTGATTCCTTACAGGGGAATTCTCTAAAAGGTAGTACTCAAAAGAATGACATACTTCTCAGATAATTACA
This sequence comes from Sequoia sempervirens, assembly GCA_007258455.2. Taxonomy (NCBI): domain Eukaryota; kingdom Viridiplantae; phylum Streptophyta; class Pinopsida; order Cupressales; family Cupressaceae; genus Sequoia; species Sequoia sempervirens. The sequence continues at coordinate 47,755 of VDFB02376533.1, forward strand.
AACTTTGCACATAAGAAGTATGAAAAGAACTACTATTATTCCTTGCCTTAATGAAAATTCATCTAATAGGGAATCATTTATGATCTTAAGCCTTGACCATTTTCTCATAAACTTGTTTCAAACAGAACAATATGCTTTCTAGATTTGATGAGAATACCTGGAAATTTGTAGCAGCCATTATCATTTCTTCCTAACTGCAAATTCTACAAATTTGGAAGCCTTCTTCACAATTTAACTAGTTCTTCATACAAAGTTGCCACCTCCTTTCACACAGGAATAATCTTCAAGAGTAAATTTCATTTTGGGTCTTCTCCAACAGTAGAGTCACACTCAAATCCTTTGATCTTTGCTACAACAAAATCTTTTCCAGCTTCAAGAACTACTTAATTAACTGAACACATGTGCTTAGATATACTAAATTCAGAATGGAAAATAATATGACTCTATGTAATGACTCTCAAGGCTCGATTCTTCAAGATTGGAATGACTCTTTGATAAGAAAATCTGCAACCAAACTTTTGAGTGCATTCCCCAAAAGAGTCACTATTCTGTTGATGTATTTTCTAGTGCACCTAAAATAATTTCTAAGGAATAGCCAATTCCTATGTTCAAAACTCCTGAAAATTACTAGCCAATGGACAAGATCTAGTCAAAGACTAAGATCTTCTACACTTTAGGCTCTGTGGGGCCAAGGAGGGTGTTCCTATTGGTGTTCATTTGAATTGTACATGACATAACACATCATTTTCATAGACTAATTTGAATGAAGGATTATTGTGCAATAATTACTATGAAATTGGCTTATTTCTATGTAACTTTCCACCCATTCATCAAAAGATATCTCTCATGGTAATTGACACAAAATTTGTACAAAGATTTATGAAATTTGAAGTGAATTTAAATTCTGACTTTAGGCTAGTCATTATACAACTATTTGATTAACCCTTTAGGTGAATCATTAAGGAAAAAACTAGTGCCTTACTAACTTGGGTGATGGAGTCATATATACAAGAATGAATAATGTAGAAAATGACTTTAAAATTTAATGGGGTGGACTACCCTCATAATAGCTTTGCATTATGGAGCTCACTATTTTTGATATACAACTACTTGTCAAATCCTTTGCAAATAATTATAAATCTATGACTCTATTTAAGCATTTAATTGATTACTTGAATCAAAGCATAAAACAAAGACATACATTTGAATGAATGTTCAAAGAAGAATGAAAATATTATTAATATTCCACTCAAAATTCACTCAAATCCACACAAGGAGAGAAGATATATCAGAATTATACTTTCATTCATGTTTATCAGTAAAATTTGCATAAAAATTTAAGATAACATGCACATGTTTCTTCTAGAAAAGCACAAAACAAACTAGCTATTATATTCCTATCATTCTATTCATGTACACCTAACTCAAAAACTAACCCAAAATTTTCCTCCTCTTGCAAGTGAGCCCTGAATTCCCTTTTATAGAGTAAGCAAGCGATAGGCTTCAGGCTCAAATGTAGCTTCATTAAAAAATTCATTTCATGCAAAATTTAATTTGCATTTACTTTGCATTTCAAAATTCCCCATGTGTTGAATCTGGAAGAATATGGTGTAAATGAGAAAAGCCAAAATTGTAACTGCCATTAGAAAGGGGAAACACAAAATGCCACCAAAATCCCCCTTGTCACCATCCATGTCAAAATGAACTAGACATCCATAATGCCACGAGGGCACACAATCGACGTCAAACACCAAAATGTGCCACACATGCAAAAAAAAAACCACCACCACAACAAACATTACCAACACAAAATTTTCACATCCCACAAATAGTAACTCTTCATTTACCAGCCACCCCACCTTTACTAGTGCCCAGACTATGATATACACACCCGCTCTGAGTTGTTGCAAGAGGAGGAGAGGAAACCTTAGCTTCCGCTTCATCCTTTTCGTTACCTAGTATAGTAATAGTCTACATGCTTGGAGTTTTGGTTGCGAATGGTGAGACGGATATTACCTCCTAAACAGGAGGTAGACCATGACTCAAGAGCGTGAGGTATCGACAATAGTCAGAATCGGTATCTGTTTCACTAGCAGATACATTGCTTGTGAGGTCAATGGGTGAGTTTTGGCATCCAAAGGAGCCACACCCATACCTTATCTTCCTCTTCGCTTTGGTAGTAGACCACACTGGCTGCTTGCCTTTGTCATCCACTTTCTCTATAGTCGCACTCTGGAATTGTAATTGTTGCCTGCACCTTGTGGGTGCAAGTTTAGACTTTCCAATAGGAATGTTGGCCTCCATGGTCGAGGAAACTTTTGGTACACCAGAACCAATATTTTGAGAGCTCAAGCAAGCAAACCTCCTCACTGGTTCACTCATCTTATCTGTCAATTGCTCAAACCTACCTTTCCTTAATCAAGAAAACATCTAACTGCTTAGTTTGAATGAAACGAACAACAACTATTCCTTCTATATTTATCATGTGAAGCAATGGCATCCACAATCAATGTTTAGCACACATGCGTAACCCATGAAGCTCGTTGGAAGATGTACTATCATCGTTTAATTCCCCATTTGCATGGAAATCTATAGACCACTCTTCATGATTACCAACATTTGCATCTCCACATGAATTGAGATAAACTCGATCACTCTATAGAAGGTTGGCCATTAATGCAATTTGGTTGCACAGAGTAAAATGATCATCACGTGTTGTTCGCCAACTTTGAATATTACCTATCAATTCTCTTGCTTGGTGGTTGATCAGATGGCCAGCCTTTGTTTGACTACCTTCAACTTCCAGCAGTGCTTTGATGAAGTGTTGATGACCAATAATGTTCATCCATGTCAGATGACATCTTCGTAGTGTGGGGGCTCCACGAACTAAGTAGGCCAAGACAAATGTTGAGATTTCATTGATCTTGCTAGTTTTAACCATTTTTTATTTTCATCTAGCGAGCCAGCGGGGAATGGTGAAGATCATTCCATAGATTTAATCTCAGTCATTCATTGAAGATTCCAGGGCATAGGTGCGATAGTGGGGAGTGGGTCCCATGGTTATACAAGGACACACGCCCACTTTTTTCCAACCTCGCTGCATTTATCCTACTAGCACTTAATTCTCGCAGGCTGGCGGGGTACAACTTAGATCTCCTCCTGGATCCTTGAATCTTTGAAACCTGCACTTCATTTAATGTTAGCATTTAATGGACAGGATTTGGTCTAGCTGACGATGATATGACCACTAGGGGGTTAATGACTTAAGCTTAAGTCCTCAGGTTAAATTAAAACCCGACTTAGGGGACATGCTAAAGTCGATGGAATAACTAATAACTGGTGCCTCAAGTTCGAGGGGCTGGTCAACCAACGTGAAACTATGACTTATGGACCAGTTCCCGGTGGAGCAGGTCAACTTGAAATTATAACATTTGCATGCCTTTGTAAATAAAACCCTACTCACTCATGGGGACAAGGGTTTACAATGGAGACTAAGCCCATGGGAAAATGAGGGAATTCTATAGAATTTTAGAAGCTCCATCACACTAGAGGATACATTTCATCTTTAATGATATTTATAACACAACTATTATCTCACCTTATTTATCTTTAGAGGTTTTTCTTCATGAGGGTTTTTGATGGGTTTTATCTCATAACATTGTGACATCCTTTGATTTTGACATGTGGAAACTTGAGTGATTTTTAGAGACACATATCATGGGACTTATTCCCTCAACTCTCTTCTTGGACTAGGAGATATTTCTGCATGTATCATTGATTTTTTTCTTCCTAAGGGGAGATTTTTTTATTTTATTTTGGATCATCTTTAGCATTCATCTTTGAGCATTTAGCATTATCACATGAGATACTTCTTTGTGGGGTGGATTCATAGTCTTATTATTTTCCTCTCTCTTATAGGGGCTATTTATTGTGTATCCTTAGGGGGTCATATTGAATTCTCCTTCTATCTCTTGTAATTTTTTGTTTGGATGTTTTTCCTTTTTGGAGAGTGGGTTTTCCTCTAATTTTTTTTGAGAGAAAATTTTTATGGATACCTAATAAGGCCTTTTTTCTAGACCCATATTTTCATTATTGCATTTATTTGTTCCTCCCTAAGTTACACTTAAGGGGGGTGTTGGTGTGAAATTAGAATATTACCTAACTAGTTATCATCTAGGCCCTATTTACACTTAATTAATTAAGTTTACTTAGGGCACATTTAAGTCATTTAATTTTAGTGTCATATGATTATAAAACTTATCATAATCCTATGTTGTTTTATCCTTCAACTTTCCTATATAAGCAAGGTTCTTCTTGTAAATTATGCATCATATTATATTTGTATCTTGGATTAATTGTATAATATAACATTCATTTCTTACTACCCTCATGGATTTTTTTAATTTTTGCAAGTGATCCTAGTTGCTTGAGTTTATTGTGTGACTCTTACATGGTATTATATATTTTACAAGGAACACATTATGAAATTCCAATGATATTATATCCTTAGTCTGGAGGAACTATTTTTAATCATTAGTTCATTTATTCAACAAAATAAGAGGAAATTTGTACAACGAAATGAAAAAAAGGATTATCCAATATTAGGTAAATGAAAGGTAGAGGAAAATATTAACAACAAGATCAAAACGAGTCAAGATTGAATAAAAATTCCCAATGATGTTGTGAAAGTCACATATATGAATGGATAAAGGAACCTACCTAGACTACATTCAACCAATTCTAAAGTCTTTCTCAAAGGTATTTTAAACTTAAAAAGGAAAAATCTAATTTGAGAGCTTTCTTGGACTATAGGATTAAGCCTTTTGGATTAGGTTTTATTTATTTTTGTTTCTTCAATACACTTCATTATTATATTTTAAGTTTTTATTGATATTTCCATAATTAAATACTAGCCATTAATAAACTAGAGGCTTATTTAATCTCTCAATAGAATTTAATTTGATGTCTCGACTTATCAACCCTATATTATTATTTTTTAAATCCTTTTTTAGGTTTTATATTTTATTATCACATAAAATGATCCTTGGTAGATTTATAATATGTGTGGATTTATTTTAACTTAAAGGCTAAAATATATTTTTCTTTTTGATGAGTAAGTAAGATATTTGTATTAATATGATAAAAAAGGCACAATGTTTGAGCCCTACCTGGGAAACCTGCAAAAAGCTCCATTTCACCAAGACACATGAAAAAATTGACTGCAAAGGATGACCCAACATTAGACTACCAGATGCCCATTTACAGACCTTAAACCATGGAAACGTTTCATATAGAGAAAATGTTGAGCATCAACTTAGCTTGTAGACCCAACTAGATAAACCTTGTTTCAAAAAAGAAAAAAAAAGGAAACCACCTACTACCAACCCCTAATTACTAGACATTCTACTGTGCGAAAGTCCTAAATTCCCTCTTCCTGGCTGAGTCTTGCACTTGAACTAGATGATATTTCTTCTTCAAGAAGTTTTCCCCTGCAACAACTAGCCTCCTATGCTCCACCAACTCAAACCCATTTACATCCAACAGAAAGGGGAAGTAATTGACCAAAGCCTCTAGGTCATTGAGAAGATGGAGATCCCTCGGTTGAGAGATTCCTTTCCCCAAACAGGCTGTAGCCAAATCCCTATCTAACCCTACCAACATGTCCTTGCAAAACAACCACCTCATGATAGTTCTAACATCTATCTTGGAGACCCTGATGTCCAAAAATCCTGCTAGCACCTGAGAGGAAATGTTTGAATCCAAATGGTAACCTCTGCATCCTCCATGAAGCCTTTCCCCACTATGCATTGGATGGTTGCGAAGGTCAAATAATCTGGATGGCGGATGAGACGCTGCAAATAGAGAGTGGATATATTCCCTTCAAATGCTACTTTCCTCTTGGAGCTTTTGAGTTGCACTGAGTGTCCATACTACCTGTTTCTAATTCCTTTGTAGACACCAGCAAGATGAACTGGCTCATTGTTTGGATAAAATGAAATTTTGAAGAAAAAGCTATGCCACCGGTCACATAAATGGCCGTGTATGGCAATAATGTTTGTAGCTAGCTTTCATCCTCGAAAGGATGACTCACATGTCTCAAGGCTAGCGAGAAATGATGGTTTTAACAATGTCTAGAGAGTTCCCAAAATGCATGCAAACCATGAGGCTTAGCACCCAACCATCTCACCTTAAGCCTTAGCACCCAACCCCAATGATGTGTCTGCCACATCCACCCACTGTGGTGAAGTGGCACCCGCCCATCCTCCCACTAAAGGCTAAAATATTTCAATCAAGACATCAATTGCCTAATATTTTATTCAAACCTCTATGGAGTTAAATTTAATAATCTTTTATACTAAGTATTTATTTCATATTATCTTTGTAACTTTTTTAATGTAAAAACACATGAGAAGAAAATTTGCTAGGATTATTATCACAAAAGAAGAAAAGGGTAAGTGCTTCTTTCCTGCCACTTGGTTTGTATTACCATTGGAGCCACTGCTGTGGGTGGTTGTGTTGTTTGGATGGTTGCATGGGTTATAGCCCTATTTTCCATATGCTGGGGTGGAGTGGTGGGTAGGATTTGCTGTGTTGTTGGGCTTCCCTATAGTGGTTGCGTTGGTGGGAAGTGGTGTTTTTATGGCCATGTGTTGTGGCTCAGTGTTATGAGAATGGTGGGATTGGTCAGGTCATGGGGCCTTTGCAACTTTGTTGTGGGGGATTCCTATGTGCTTGGATGCTGGAGGTGGTTGGTTGGGCCTCTCTCATGAATTTTTTTGGGGGTTCTTTAGGGGAAGGTGCTGCTTTTGTGGAGGCTATGGATTTTGTGGTTGGAGGGTCATTTTTGGCCTGTGACTTGATGGGTAGTCATCTGAGTGCTCTATTGCCCCTTTGATGGTTGTGAGATCCCTCCTCTACTTTGGGGTGGTGGGATTTGTGGAAGGTTTCCAAGTTTATGGAAATGGTGGTGGTGAGGTTCTTGTTGAGAAATGAGAAGAGGCTTTTTCCTCTAGTTTTCAGGTGGCTCATTGTGTTGGAGGGTGCTCCAGGCTTTCTCACAGCTACTAGTCATATGGTGTTTTGGGTTGTTGATGATGTGGGCTGGGGGAATATTCATGTCCTTCCATTTGTTTCTTTCACTTGGATGCCTTGGGAAGACTTGTGGGCCTATTCTACTGACATTCCTTCTTGCTACCTGTTTCTACGATCACATTGTTCTATTAAGGTGAATACTGCTCCTATTGAGGTGGAGTTGGTGATTGTAGGCTTGGTGGCAGGTGCTTGTCTCATTTGTTGGTTCCTATTGAGGTGTATCATTTTTTCTTTGGAGGGATTTTTTGTTGGTAGTCTTGGCATGCACTTCTTCTTCTCTTATAGAGGGGAGCCCCAACCTATTGAGGTGGTTTTGGGGGTGGTGTCAGGGTGGTGGAAGCTTCTGGAGGTTTGTTCCTAATTTGTGTTGGATGATTCTTACATCTTTGTGGATGAGAGTATGTGTGACTCTATTTTACTTCATGTGGAAGATCTATTGCAGGTTTACTATTGCAGATAGTCTATGGCCTTCTGTGGGGAAGGTCTATTTCTGTACTATTGTTACAAGGTGATGGTTTTATGTGTTCGGTTGATCCTGGGTTAGTGCCATGAAGGGGCTATAAACCTGTTTATGGCTTGGACTACTTTAGGTCCTTGGTTTTTACTATGCTTCTCGGTTAATGGCCCGTTCGACCTTATTTTTTGGGGACCGCACCCTTGTGTTTCTGCAGCTTTTCTGTTGTTGATGGCCTATTGGGCCTTGGTATAAGGGTTCACTCCCTTGTCTTGTTGATGGCCTTTTGGGCCTTGGTTTTGTTGGCCCATAGGGCCTTGTTCTAAAGGGATGACCCCCTTATTTTCCGCTTTTAATTTCAAAAACATATTATAAATTTTATTTATTTATTTTTACCTCCCTCTTCAATAAAAAATAACTTGTAATTTTTTTAATGAAAAAAATAACATCATATGCTATCCTTCAACTCTTATTCTAATGCAGGAGCATCTGAGGGTACTAGCAATCAACATCACCCAAAAATAGTATTCTCCTTTATTTTAATTTTCAATAAGGACTAATGTACGAAAATTTAATTATTTCAAATTTCAAAATATTGTAATTTTCCCCTATGGCAATGTGTAATTACATTTTTGGAGGTGGATTTACTAAGGTAAAGGCTACAAGGGCGTCCCAAAGGAATATCCTAGCCTAGGTGTCCATTTCTAGGTGGGGACCACTCATCAATGCATGTTGTTACATGTTGATTTGTATGATTTGCATGATCTTGCATGTTGGGGTTCCCAAGTTTGCATGTTGGTGCATGTTCTTTCATGGAGCCATCAAAGCCATTGGAGAATAATGAACATTGGATTGACCAAATTTGATTGGCCACAGTTTAGGTGTCCATGTGAAGGCCATGTGAGCATTGAATAAATTTTATTATTTTATGATTTATCCTCCAAATGGGGCGTGGGTTTTCCAAGGAGGCATTTTTCTTGTGGTTTTGGAAAATCGTAGTTGTTTTTCTCATTCACAAGTCTTTATATTCATGCCTTATCATTTGGGAAGAGGGCTTTGGGAGTTTTTGCAAGTTGATATGGAAAGATGCTGTTAGAATGAAGAGAGGATTTGAAGACTCCATTGTTGTAGATTTCTATTTGTATAGAAGCCCATATTTTAGGGATCTAGGGAGCTCCATATTTTGGGAGATAGTGAGCTAATGAAGTCCATGTGAAGGGAGGTTGAGAGCTTTAGTAGAAGAAGGTTTGAAAAAGACCAAGAAGAAATTTTTGTTGTAGGTTTGAAGGTGTTTTGACAACAACAAATATACTTGAAGGTTGTAGGTTAATTGTAGCAGTGATTCCATTGAAGATTGCAGGTTGAAGGAGCTAGAACCTTGTGAAAGAAGTTTGATTGAAGGAGACCATTTTTTTATTGATATTTGTTGTTGTAAATCATATTTGCATTAGTTTTGTAATGGTTTTAATCAGCCCACATGGCTACAAAATAATGCATTTTCAGAAATGCTTTGTTGTTATGTAATTGAAAGAGAATTTGAATGAGAAGCCTAAAAATTTCTTGTAGATTTTTGTGTTATTTCAATTCTTTTTTGAGTTGCATAGTTTGTTGTTGTGAGTTTGTGATTGAGGGATGATTTTATCCTACATCGATGGTATTAGAGCAAGAGTTCCTAAGTGTGTAGACATAAGTGTTGATGTGGGGTAGTTTGCACTAGGACATGGGGGTGGAGTGTGTGTGGTTTGTAAATAGAACACTGAGTGAGGTAGTTTACATGTGCAAAACTTGAGGGTTTTGAAAATTTTTGTTAAGAATTTGTGAGGCCTTAAGGATGTAAAAGAGGAAGAGGAAAAGGAATTTTATCATTTCATGGATTTTAAGGATTATTGGACTTGAGAAAATCAAAGAGAGACTTCAAAAAATTAGAGATGAAATATGTGAGGGTTAAAATGATAAATATGAAGTAGTGGGTGGTAGAAATGAAAGCATAGATCAAAAGCATAAAATGAGAAGAGAGGAGAGTTGGAGGTAATTGTGATTATCTTCCTAATCATATTTTGATTACAAGAAAGAAAGACAATGCAACAAGTTGTCATGCATGTGGCACAAAAGAAGAAGAGGATGAATACAAAGAAATTGATGAACCTGAAGCTGAGACATGTCTTGTTGAAGGAATACTATTGGAGAATGAGGAGGTAATTGGGTGATCACACAATACTGGTTTACAATTTTTGGCCAAACTAGACATTGAATTGAATTTTTTTAACAAAATCTTCACTTTCGAGCACCTATAGTGGCTAAACCGTGAGGAATTTGAAGATGATGCAAAATAGTGAATTATGACATTTTTTTTGTAGATTCTACATATGTTTTTTTCAAAAAAATTTGAATCAGATTGAACTTCTTTTTCCATCTCCTTTGAAAACTAGTTTTTAACAGTAAACACCATTTTAAAGAGTGACATTACTGGCTAACGCATAACTTTTTTTATATGAAGGATAAAATTCTATTTTTTTCAAATTAATATTCTTAACTATGATATGTAGTGCATGGAATTGATTTCATAGCAGTTCATTAAATATATATTTTTTAATTAAGTTTCAAAGTCAAACCAATTATAATTTAGACATGATTTGCTGGCTAAAACATAACTTTTTTTGTATGTACCCAAATTCAATTTTATTTTTTTGGTTGGATCAAGGACATCAATATCTAGTGAATATATTTTTCAATTTTTTTTTGTTGATAATCAACTATTTTTCCATATGTGAAGAATAGAGAGCTTGATTTTCAGTGAAAAACATACATTCACAAGAAATAAAAAATAAATATATTAATCAAATTAAATTTATTTAAAATTATACTTTTTGGGAAGCTTATAATAAGAACTACATACTTACAAAAAATAAATTTTAAATGAATTCATTTGATCCCCCAAAAGGTAAATCAAAAGTGGTTTTTTATCAGCATTTTGATAGGTGTAAAGGAGACTCTATTAGAGGTATGGTTTAAAACTAGTGGGGTTCTATCCAAGGGCGTTTGATCTAAGGTGGTTTGATCAAACCCTCTTCAATTGGAATCCTTTAAATGGAAATTTTCAAGGCTTAAATCATTATATTTTCTAAAAATATGTGATTTCATAAAAAAATAGGATCTCCTAGAAAGTGTAAACCACTATTATGGGATCACCCAATTGTATGAGAAGAGGTTGCAAAAAAGTTGATATGATGGACATTGAGTGTCCTAAGTATGATGAGGTGATTGGAGAGGAAGGAGAAGATCTCCTATTGAAAGAGGAGATACGGAAGATGGAAGAATTATTTGTAGCCAAATAAAGTGTAGAAATTGTTGTAGATGAAGATGTTGTAGTGATAGAGCTTGACAAGGTTGCAACAAATAAAACTGGTAAAGAAGATTTACTATTAATAAAAAAAAGAGTGGATTGAATTTTTTTTTGATGGAGGTGAGAAGATTAATATTGTAGCAAAGGATGAAGAAGACGATGTGGAGCAGCAAAGAAGGATGAGGTAAATTCTAATTTTGAGTTTAAAAATGATGATTATTTACCTTCTATGGAAGAGATCAAGCAGTTGTAGAAGATGAAGTTGTAGTTACAGATTGGTATGTGGATGTTGCATGTTTGTGTATAAAGGTTGTAGATGATGGTGCATGAAAAAATTGGTGGATATGTGGTCAGTTTGAGGTGGGTTGGATCCCATGGAGAAGGAAAGAAGGGAAGAAGAGGTGTGGCGAAGGAGGATGGTCTATGGTGGATGTGAGTCCATGAGAGGAAGGATAAATAGGGTGCACACTTGGTGGAGGAGAATGAAAAGTTTCTCAGCTAAGTGTTGGAAGAGGCAGAGGAAAAAATTATTGTGTCTAATTTTCAATGATGGAGTTCGTTGAGGATTACTTGCAATCCAAAAGGGTGGTACTACCACTCAACTCCATTTTATGAATCCATATTCACAAAATTTCTCCTACCTTGGGTGTCTAATGTAGGAGCATCTGAGGGTATTAACAATCAAAATCAACAAAAAATATTATTTTCCTTTATTTTAATTTTAAATGAGGGCTAATGTGGGCTAATGTGTGAGAATTTAATTATTTCAAATTTCAAAATATTATAATTTTCCCCTATGGAAATTTGTAATTACATTTTTGGAGGTGGATTTACTAAGGTGAAGGTTACAAGGGAATCCCAAAGGAATATTCTAGCCTAGGTGTCCATTTCAAGGTGGGGACCACTCATCAATGCATGTCCTTACATGTTGATTTGTATGATTTGAATGCTCTTGTATGTTGGGGTGCCCAAGTTTGCATGTTGGTGCACACTCTTTCATGGAGACGTTGGAGCCGTCAAAGAATAATGAAGCACACTAGATTGACTAAATTGATTGAACATGGTTAGGTGCCCATGTGAAGTCCATGTGAGCATTGAGTAATTTTTATTATTTTATGATTTATTCTCGAAATGGGGCATGGGTTTTCCGAGGAATTTTGATTATGGTTTTAGAAAACCATAGTGGCTTTTCTTATTCACAAGTATTTATATTCAAGCCTTGTTAGTTGGGAAGAGGGATTTGGGATTTTTTGCAGGTTGAGATGGGGAAATGCTGCCAGAATGAAGAGAGGATTTGAAGACTCCATTGTTTCAAATTTCTATTTGTATAGAAGCCCATATTTTAGGGAGCTAGTGATCTTCACATTTTGGGAGATAGTAAGCTAGTGAAGTCCAAGTGAAGGGAGCTTGAAAGATTTGGCAGAAGAAGGGTTGAAAGAGACCAAGAAGACATTTTTGTTGCAGGTTTAAAGGTTTTTGGACAACAAAAAATAGACTTTAAGTTTGTAGGTTTATTGCAGCAATGATTTTCATTGAAGATTATAGGTTTAAGAAGCTAGAACCTTGTGAAGGAAGTTGGATTGAAGGAGACCATTTATGTATTGATATTTTCTATTGTACATCAGATTTGCATCATTTTTTAAATTCTTTTCATTAGCCCACATGGCTGCAAAATAACGTATTTTCAGAAATGCTTTGGTGTAATGTAATTGAAAGAGAACTTGAATGAGAAGACAAAATATTTCTTGCAGATTTTTGTGTTATTTTAAGTATTTTCTGAGTTGCATAGTTTTTTGTAGTGAGTTTTTGTATGAGGTTTGGTTTCCTCTTACATCATATTCAATATATATGAGTTCACACACCTTCAAAATTGATGAAGATAACATGTTATATGAAAATAATTAATCTATCTACAAAATTAATATAAAGGAATATTTTATAAAAAATAATGTTTGGGCCATTATCGATGTAAAAGGAAAATAACCCATATGTAAGGTATGTGCATGGAAATGGGGAACAAAAATGGGGTCTTAAGAGGCCACTTATTTCTTTTAAATCAATAAAAACTAATCTTGGATGAGATATTGAAGATAGTTATGCTCAAAATTTTAAGATGCGACAAGAATACGAGTTGTAGTGTTGTGAATCTATTTTCTAAACTATTGTTTATTTTTAAATAGTGGATATCAAGGGGTTCAAATAGGGAGAGCACAAAAGTTTCTCCTATTTTTCTTAAAAAATTATAACAACATTTGGTGTTCTCCCCCTAAAATGTTAATTTTTTTTAGTATTTCAAAAATTAGTTTAGTAAAAAAATAGTTAATACCATGTAGTTTATACTTGACTTTTGTACTATTTTTTAATGAATATATATTTTTTACTAATTTTCAAAATGCTAACATCCTTAAAAACAAAAAATTGAGCATGCTCCCCCCTATTTTTTTGGAAATTAATCAAAAATATTTTTTTGGATATGTATAGAATAGATTATAGAATGTAAAAATATATATTTTTTTTTCATATTTTGATGAATGGATAAAAAAAGAAATAAAAAATACTATATATAGTTTTTTTTTTTTAAAATAAGACACTAGAAAAAGAAATTAAAGATCAAAGTTACCTTAAAATATTCAAAATATAGAAAAAATACATGGTTAGAAAGATAAGAGAAAACTTGATGTTATTGTGGTCAAAATTCAAACACTTTTTTATAATTTATAGAAAACATACCTTTGGGAATTAACATGTAAGTCCAAATCTAAGGGTTAGTAGCACCCAAGGTGAATAAAAACATGATTACATTATAGCATTCTTGTGTTATAACATTCTCATATCATAACATTCTTGTGTTATAATGTGTTGATATCTTGTGAAGCAAAAGAAAAATCAAGAGGGAGGGAGAGAGAGAGAGAGAGGAAGATTTAGAAAGAAAGAGTGAGATATAGAGATATAAAGAGATGGAGAGGGGGTGATATAGAGAGAGGTAAAGGGTCATCTCTCCCTCTATCTCTATCTATCCTCTTTGTCTCTCTCATCTCTCTATCTCTCTCTCTCCCTCTCTCTCGATTACTTGTCTCTATCACTTTCTTTCTCTCTCACTCTTGCCCCTCTATCTATATATATATCCCTATATCTTATTATCTCTCTCTCTCTCTATATATATATATATCACTCTCTCCCTCTTTATCTATTGATCTTTATCTCTCCCCCCCTTATATATTTGTCACTCTATCTCACACTCTATATCTCTTTGTATCTCTCCCTCTCCCTCTTTCGATATATCTCTCTATCTCTTCCTTTATCTCTCCCGCTATATCCCCCACTCTATCTATTCCTACCTCCCCATCTCTCTATCTTTATATCTCCCTCTACTTATCCTTATCTCTCTATCTATTTATCTTATTCTTCCTCTCCCTCTATCTTCATCTCTACCTCTATATTTCTCTCTCCCTCTATCTTCATCTTTACTTCTATCTTCCTCTTTCCCTCTTTATCTCTAAATACCTTTCCCTCCATATATTTATCCCTCTCCTTTTCTCTCTCTCTCTCTCTCTCCATCCCCCTCTTCCTAGATCTTTCTCTATATATATCTATTTACCTCTCTATAGATTTCCTCCTCTCTATCTTCCTAGACCTATACATCTATATTTCTATTTTTCTCTCTATCTCTCCTCCTATCTCTATCTCTACATATTTCTCCTTATATCTATCCATTTTTGTATCTATATCTTCTTATCCCTCCATCTCTCTCTACCCCTATATCTCTCCCCCTCTCTCTCTCTATCACTTCCTATATATTTATCTATCTCTCCATATATTCTTTCCCCCATCCTCTCTCATTCCATATCTTCCTCTCTATCTCTTCCCCTTTTATCTATCCAAAGTTCTATATGTATCTACATCTCACACTCTCTCTCTATCATTACCTTTTTATATCTCTCTTCTTATCATCTCTCCTCTCTTTATTTAAATATACTTCCCTCTCCCTCTCTATATATTTATATATCTCTCTCCCTCTCTATCTCCATATATCTCTCACACTCATACACACACACACTTCATGTTTATCCCTCCCTATCGCTATCTCTATCCCCCCTCTCTCTCCCTCTCTACACCCATCTCTATTATGTGTCTCTATCACCTCCTTTCTCTCTCTCTTGCCCCATATATCTTTATCTCCATATATTTCCTCTCCCTATATATATATATCACACTATCTCTCCCTCTCCCTCTCTATCTATATATCATTATCCCTATATCTCTCTCTCTTATTCACTTCATCTCTGCCTCCATCTCTCCTACTCTATATATTTATCTCTATCTCCCTCTCACTCCTCTCTATCTTTTGATATCTATATCTTTCTCTACCTAAATATCTCTCCCTATCCATCTCTACCTCCCTATATCTCCCTATCCCTCTCTCCCTCTCCCTCTCCCTCTCCCCTCTCCATCTCTACATATTGAGATATCTCTCTCACTCCTCTCTACCTATCTCTCCTCATATCTCTCCCCCCTCCCTATCTCCCCTCCTTATAACTCTCTATATCTCTTTCTCTTCCAATATTTCCCTCTCTCTATCTCACCCTCTCTTCATCTTTATTTTTATATCTCTTCTTCTCTATATCTCACCCTCTCTCCTCCCTATCCCTCTCTATCTCTCTATATCTTCCTCTATATATATCTCTCCCTCTCCCCTCTCCCTCTCTATATATTGAGCTATCTCTCCATTTCCCATCTCCCTCTTTATAGATTGAGCTATCTCTCTCTCTCCCCTCTCCTCTCTCTCCCTCTCTTCCTATCTCTCTTCACTTCTCTACTTCTATCTCTATATCTCCCCACATCTCCCTCCATCTCTATATCTCCCACCTCTCTCTTTCTCCTCCCATATTTCCCTATCTCCCCTCTCTCTCCCTCTCCTTATATCTCATCCTTGTATCTATTTTTTCACTCTATCTCACCCTCTATATATCTTTTTATCTCTCCCTCTCCCTCTTCCTCTATATTTCTCTACCTCTCCCTCTTTATCTCCCTCTCTCCCTATATCTCTATATTTATCTCTCCCCCTAACTCTCTCTATCTCTCTATCTATTTCTCTCCATCTTCATCTCTCCCTCGATCTTCATCTCTACCTTTGTCTTCCCCTTTCCCTCTCTATCCCTAGACATATCTCACTCTTTATCTAATCCTCTCTCCCTCTTCCTCGACATATATATCTATATCTCTATTTGTCTCTATATCTCACTCCCTTATCTCTACCTCTCCATGTTTATTTTTCTATCACTCCCTCTTTATCTCTATCTCCTTATCTCTCCATATCTCTCTACCCCTATATCTCTCCCTCTCTCTACCCATATCTATCTTTATCTTACCATCTATCTATCTCTTCTTCTCTCTTTATCTCCCCCTCTTTCTCTATCTCTCCTCCCATCTCTCCCTCATTATCTCTCCTTTTCCCCCTCCCCTCTCTCTCTTACCCTCTCTCTCTCTCTCTCTCTCTCTCCCTACTTCAATGCTCAAAGAAAGCATACATGTGAGAATGTTATAATGCACTTACATTATCATGCTAGCATGTTATAAAATCATCATGTTTGTGAGGATGAAAACCTAAAAAAATGGTAAAAAGACATGTGGATCCCATAATTATGGACCCACATTCTCTATTGTACCCTATAATATATGTAAGTTTTTTGAAATAAAAACACACTTTACATGGTATTGACAAAATATCAATCATATTTAACTATTCTACCACCTTTTCTCATTTTTTTGACATGGAAGAATTGGATTATAGGTTTTTGGATTGAATTTGATAGTATCAACAATCATTTTCATGTTTTTTTTGTTTGAATTTGATAACATGAAATTGTTGTTTTCATATTTTGTAATAATTCTATTAGATTGATATAGAATTGAACATCATATCAAAAAATTGATAAAAATCTCAAATTTTGGAGGAGTGTAAAGCCAAAAATGAACAAGAAATTATCATGTAATTAATAAATTGAATACCAGAGTTCAAGATATGCCATCTTTTCCTTTTTCCCTTTTATATGCCCCTTATCATCATAGTTCATGTGCTACATATCCTAGTGCTAATTCACTTCATTGCAATCCAATTTTAACCCTTCCATTATTCATATCCCTTATCTTTCTAATACTTTTGATGTTGACTAGTTATTTTATTTTTGATGAATTGTTTGATCATAAAAATAACTTAGCCAAGATAATACCAATAAAAATCATAAAATTATTTCTCAACTATAAGATTTGAAGTGTGTTATAAACCCTAAAAGTAGACCTAGATCCTTAAATTTTCATTGGTACAATAATTTAGTTACACACACATATAAGTTATTATCCATCATCCTAAAATACTATGAGGAGACTAAGTGAGCTATATCCCCCCTTATTTGCTTTCTTTTATAGGTTTTTACAATAAACACTCAAAATTGTCCTAGCTTGCAAGCAATGTTTTGCACTAATTCTCATCCTTCTTAATGATTAAATAATTAACAATTATTTAATTCTCACAAATTTCATATTCTAGTATTAATTAAATAATATCATATTATTTAATTAATTCACCTTAACCTTATTCCTCCTTGATTAGTTAAATAAATTTTATTTATTTAATTACATCCCTAATTATCTTTATTCTCCTAAGTTAATTAAATAAATTAATATTATTTAATTAATCATCAATTACCCTTTTCTAAATTAAATATTTATTTTAATTATTTAGTTATTCAATAATTCCTCAACATTATCCACTCTCCGTAAATTAATTCATCTTGCACATTCCTTTAATAATTAATTTGTTATTAATTATTGAATCTCATGCATTTCCAACTCATCTCCTGAATGAGACTTACTCTTAATCCACTAGTTAATCAATTTTAGTCCACTCCTCATCAATTCAGTTCACTCCCACTTGGTCTGAGTTAACAAGATCAATCAATTCCCTTAACTGAATAATGTAAATAGTTAATTGAAATCATGCAAACAATTATAGCCAGTTAATTGGTCAATTAATTCCTCTCATTGATTCTCTACCATTGATATATTCAGTCCTTCTTTTGATCTTGATCATCCATCCAAATCATCAGTTTTTATAAAATCAACCTTCATTCTCATTTGAAGGCTAACCAAAAACCTTTATGTTTTTCTATTATATCTGCTTGAGCTTTATTGAAATTTTGCACACATTCAAATCTGGAGAATCAAAGGCTTACAAAGAAAATTGAGAAGAACAATGGAGGTGATTCAATGTTGGATGTGAAGAATGATATCATTTGATTAATATTTTTTATTTATTGCATTTACAATCATTCTTCATTGCTAGATTAAAATTGGATTGCTTGAATCTTATTAGTTTATGTAGTTGTTGTTAATGATTCTTTCTTTTTTTCTTGATTTTTGGCTATACAAATGGTGAACCTAATGTGAAAGCTAAAAAAAATTGTGAAAAAAAAGAAAAAAATGAAGTTATAGGCTCTACAATTCAACAACGAGTGTAAAGTCATGCATCTATGAAAATATACAATGCATATATGGAGTTTTACAATGCATTTGTGGAGTTTTATAATGCATCTATGAAGTCCTAAACTACATGCATAGATTTGTGTGATGCATTCATTAAATTCTACAATGCAATTTTTTGAGATTGAAATTTTTCTATTTTTAGCTAGCAATTGATGTTTTTGGTTATTGTAGAGGGTTAGATATTGATTTTATGAAATCCTAACCTTGCATTTATCATTTCTAGGTTATCTTTTTTCTATGTTTTTGGTGATATTGGTGTTTGCAGGTTCTATAACACATATGTTTGGATTTTGCACTGCATTTGTATTTTGCAACACATCTGTCTAGTTTCTGCATCACAACTATTTCTGTGATGCATCTATAAAAAAAAATGAGACATCTATCTGTTGGATAAAAAAAGGTATAAAATCTTTAAATTCTTTTTTTCAAGGTAATTTGATTTAGATAGATTAGGGTTTTTTTGGGTATTAATCTTTGTTTACAGCTTTGTGGTGAAATTTTAAAAAAGATATTACTTTGAGACTACAATCTTATTTTTTGTAGCATGCTGACATAAACATCATTATAATTATTGATTAGTTTGATGCAAGTTTACATTCCAAAGACTAAATTTGAAACTTGTGTGTCTTTGATTTCTAGAGTAAATAACTTTTCATTTAGGCTTAAAAAGAATAACTATTTTATGTGTCTAGTAGACTATTGATACATATGATCTTACCTCACATGTGCAATCCTAGGAATCAGATACATCATTAGTGAGGTGTGGTTGTTCTATGTATTCTGTCCCCTCACGACCTCTAAGAATTATCTTGGGGATCAAAAATAACACCATAACTATTTATTTCAATACAGAGACTTTTGTGGGGACCTCATCACCTTAGAGTTTGATCTCAAGCACATTTCTTTGTGGGATATATAAAGGGGCAGAGAAAAATATGTACCTCAAGGAAAGATAGTGTTTTTTGAGCCAAGCCTCATGACCCTCGGTCCACCAAGACACATATAAGTGAAGAGGAGAGGGGAGACCCCCTTGACTCAGGCGCTATCAAATGAGCTTTTTGTTCATAGTAGACTACGACTAAAAACCTTGTTAATTAGAAGCCTAGGAGCCATTTAGTCATAGCTTGTTTGTAGTGTAGGGTACATTATCATGCTCAAGGCTACTCACCATATACTCCCTTAAGTAGAGATAGAAATATTTGGGATGGATATTTATAGTCTCCCAGGGATAGAAAGAAGGTGAGACTATTGCCATATTGGGCCTGTGCCACTAGACATCTAGCTATCCACTTTTGCAAGAAAGGTTCTTCTATCCAATCTTATGGAGTATTAACACTTAATTGTATGGTGAGCCTAGATCAAGGTTACACATCTTATGATTAGTTAAGTTGTGCTTGTCTTCAAACTATTTTTAGTCTATACTCTACTAGTGACACCATTTGCCTTCAGGTCTTAAGCCTTGTTTACCGAGAGCCAAGATTCAAACAACTATTGCTATCCTCTATGTGTTTTATGAGTGTATTTTTACCAAAATTAAACAAATCCAATGCAAAAAATCACTTAGAACACCTGATTTTAGAAAAAAGCCAAAGTCACACATCTATTAACTCCTACATTGCATCCATGTTCTATAGCACATTTGCAAAACCAAAGTCACACGTCTTTTAACTTCTGCACCATAACTATCTAGATCTATCATGTATTTTTTGGTTTCTGTACAACAATTGTAGCTTTCTATAACGTAATTATTTAAAAAACCAAAAAAACAAAAGCACTATAACTAGATCTAAATTTGTACTGCATCTATCACATTCACATAATTGTCTAGTTCTATTACACATTTGTTATTTTTTTGTGACGAAATTGTTTCTTTTTGTACTAAATATGTGAATTTTTGCATCACATCTATATATTTCCCTAATGCATCTATCTACATAAAGAAATTAGGGTTTATTCTTGAGGATCCAAATTACAGAACTAATTTTACATAGTACCTTGACACAAAAACCAAATACTTGTCCAATTAGTATTTCACTTTCAATATTCCCACTTTTCTTAGCTTAAATTGCATCCTTAAACTAAAGTTCATCATCCAACATCATAGGCATTCATCTTTGCATTTTCAAACCAAGAAAACAATCATATTTTTGATCAGACTATAGTTACCCTTTGAACATGTTGACCTCATAATTTCTATTTATCCCATCAATAGTAGAACCTATAACTCATAAGTCTAGTTAAGGTTTGAATTTGATAAAAAATAATCTCAATCTTTGTCCTTTTTGAGGTTTAACTAGATATTTCCTTTGATTACCTTGGTCTATCATTATTTTTCAAGTATTCTTTCAAAATTAAAAAATCTAAATTCATAGAATAATATTCATTTGCAAACATCCTTTCAAAATAAAAAAATCCCCAAAAACATAGCATAACTTCATACTCATTTTTACATCCTTTCAAAAATAAAAAAATCCAAAAACATTAAAAATAAAAATATCTAAAAATCCCAAAAAATATTACATGGTCGAAACAAGATCATAGAGAAAAAGAAAAAAATGGATTCCACAATCAACTCTACCTTTGAACAATCCTATTAGTGTAATGCACTTTGGGTCCACATCAAATGAACAACCAAAATATAAAACTACTCCATCTTTTAAAGAGGAGTTTACCTTAAACAATTTGGAACACAACCCAACACAAGAGGAAATAGACTATGCATCACAAGATTCTCACATACTATGAATAATGGAAGAACTCATATCGACTAATCCCAATAGATAGTTTTATCACTTGGAAAAAATGAAGCTATACTTTTTGCAGACTTTGACATTTCCACCATGATAGGAGAGATGTCAAATGTGGTATCTCAAGAGAAAGGTGCATTTAATGTGACATCTCCATCACACGATACCATTTCACAAAAATTAAGTACAAGCATGCCACTTGGGAGGACCTCACATAATACAACAACTGTAAACATACCTTCCACCCCGATAGTTGGAACACAATCCATGAACCCATTCAATCACACATCATGAAAATTTCATGCCACATAACAATGAATCAATACAATACTTGCAACTCATAATATCTTAAATCAAAATACACCCAACGAAACTCAAAGGAAAAACTGTTTGTTTCCAATTTCATAGGTAAACACGATCCAAACTTATCAAACCATGAAAATACCTCCGACTTGGACTCGATCATTTTTTGGATTAAACCAAAAATCAAACTTGTTGAAATGAACAAGACAACTAAGAGGGGGGTGAATCAATTGTAGAAAATTAAAACATCAAAACCCTCAACAGTAATCAAATCCATAATATTTATTAAACCCTTAATCTATTAAAGTGATTAAACATGAAATGTAGATAACAATAACTAAAATATCAATACCATGTACACAAGAGAACACCATATTTATGTTAAAAACCTAATGAGGGAAAAGCCACAGTGAGGATTAGCTCACAATATAAGTAATTGTAAAACTGATACAAGGGCTCAATGCTAGAATAAAATGCACTATCCAAAAAGGATCACATCTAGGGATCACTGCCAGAGAAAGAAATACAAGAAGATAGAAGAGAAATGTTACACAAAGAACAAATTCTCAATGCAACAAGGAGTCCACCACAATTACTTCAACACTTTCACAATCTTGCATGAAATATTTCATAAAACTCTAGCTCATTGCTTTCAGGAATCCAATACTTTGGATTTCACACCACTCTACTGAAATTTACATCACATAAATCCCACAAATCTTGCATCTATATTACTTCTCTCTTGATTCTTTCTTACAACTCACAACAACACCACTCTTATTTATATCAACCTCAACCTTGAAAACCTTCTCCAAGGTTGGCAACTATCTATTATGCTTACAAATTCAAATTAGGTCGACACCTAAACATTCCCGTGGTGGATAGGAATGAAGGAAACCTATATAAATCCTTAATTAGGACCCAAATAGATCCCAACACACCTCAACATGCTTTCATAAACCTTGCATTTAGTGCTAACACAAGGTCAGACAACACCCATGAAAAATGCCATAAAACATTAAGTACATGCTTCCTTAAATCAATCTAAAACTTCCAAAAAATAGAATTCACTTGAACATGATCTAGAATAATCTTTTAACTACCTGAGATCCATCAAACACTTCATCCAAACTCGCATCATATAAATACTACAATTTAGGACAACTGGTAAACCTTATTCACATAGTAACATATACAACTCACTTTGTATTATATTAAATCGGGCGAAACCTTGTAATATAAAAGATACAAACAATATAAGAAACTTCCTAAATCTGCACAACTTGAAGAAAAAATGTGGAGAAACATGGAGCAAATACATTTCTCCCAAGCCATAAAAATAATCACTGAAAAACTTGTTCACATACTAGTGAAAATATCTCGCTCTGTACAACAATCCAGAAACCCAAATTTTGAATATAGTAGCCTCTAAGAACCATGAAAAACATATCATATCCACATAGTCATAGCCTCCCCACAAAAGAAACACGTAGCATAATACTAGACCACATTCTAAACACTTGCACAACATTGTTTTCTCAGTTTATCAAATTTTCTCAAAAGCACTTGGAGACCAAGTACCAGAGACATCATCTAAGCTCATTACCTTATTCCAACGCATCTCCAAACACTGCAACATAAAGATAGATCCATGTACTCGTAAAACTTCCTCAAAATATCAATTACAATTTTATAAACTACAACCTATTTTCCTCATTTTTACAATTTTCTCAATATCCTCATTTCCATCATACAAAAAACTTCATCAACACATAGTTGACATCAATGACAACACTAGTCAGTAGACTTCATGTTGACATCAATGGAAAAACTTTCATACTTGCAACAATCTCTCCCTTTGTTTTTGATGGCAACACAAGATGTGAAAAACCATAAAAGACAATATACACTCTCCTTTTCTTTTAGATTAGACAACCTACACCACATTCTTGCACACTCTTCCCCTTACAAGATTCTCTCTCCCTTTGATAATAATGATTAGACAATATACACAACTTTATTCACTTGATAGCTTGCACTTTTTGACATGATTCTCTCTTCCCATTTGACATAAATGGAAAAGGATAATTTTTTTGCATTGTTTTCCCCCTTTGATATAGAACCAAGATACTAGCTCTAAATAACCTCCCCTTAGGAGTATACCCAAACAAATCAACAAATCTGCACAATGACAACACATGAAACTACCTACTCCCCTTGAGAGGTAGCCACCAACATCAGTCTAGAAAATAGATAGATCCATAGATCCACTAGAGTGATGCATCTCCATATGCATCTCGTTCAAAGGAGGGGCAATAACCCCTAACTTCCCCTAAAGATACTCAAAAGTATCCTTATGAAGAGCTTTAGTAAGTATGTCAACAATCTGATCCTTTGTAGGTACATATTCAAGTTTCACCTCATTCTCCATAAACTTCTCTCTCAAAAACTAATACCTAATTGATATATGCTTTTTGCTTGAATGCATCACAGGAATCTCTGAAATGTTAATTGCACTTGTGTTATCACAAAAGATAGATATAGGCTCATTGTACACTACCCCGATATCCTTCAATGTTTATCTCATCCACAATACCTGTGTGCAAAAAGATGCTACTACAATATACTCAACCTCTTTAGTAGATAAATAAACTGAATCATGCTTCTTACTCAACCATAACACTAATCTATATCTAAGAAAGAATGCACCACCACTTGTACTTATTTTTCATCAACACATCCAGCCCAATCTGCATCTATATAAGCACTTAATATGAAATCAATATCCTTAGGATACCACAAGCTATAATCCAGAGTGCCTTTTAAATATCTGAATATCCTCTTCATAGTTGCAACATGCGTTTCTTTAGGATCTTCTTGAAATATAGCAACAAGACAAACAACATGCATGATATTTAGTCTAGTAACAGTTAGATATAGCAATCCACCAATCATAGATCTATATTTACTCTGATCAGCCTTGGGTGAATCATCATCTTTTCTCAATTTATAACCAGTCACCATAGGAGTGCATAGGTTTAGAGTCTTCCATTCCAAACTTCTTCAACATCTCTTTGACATGCTTAGATTGTGAAATGAAAATCCCTTTATCTATTTGATTGATTTTTAGCCAAGGAAGAAATTCATCTCCCCAAACATTGACATCTCAAACTCTTTTTGCATCTCTTTAGCAAATTTCTTACACATGGCTTCATTTACACCAAAGATAATATCATCCACATACACAACCACTATCAATATTTTTTATTCCTCAATTTTAAGGTAAACATTGCTATCTGTGGTGCCTTACTGAATCCTTATTGTATCAAATATTTGTCCAAACTTGCATACCAAGCTCTAGGAGATTGCTTTGACAACTGAAAACCTTCAAATTGTTCCATGTAAACCTCTTCTTCCAACTCTCCATTTAGAAAAGAAAACTTTACATCCATCTGATAAACTTTAAACTCTTCATGTGCTGCAAGTACCAAAAATATTTGGATAGCTTCCATCCTAGCCACAGGAGAAAATTTATCCTCAAAGTCTATACATTCTACTTGTGAGTAACCCTTACACACAAGTCTTTCCTTGTTTCTTACCACTTCTCCATTCTCATTAAGCTTATTTCTGAATACCCACTTAGTTCCAATTATATTCTTGTTTTCCGGTCTAGGAACCAATTCCCAAGTCTAATTTTTCTCAATCTGCATGAGTTCTTCTTCCATTGCCTCCATCCAATGTTCATCTTTACATGCTTCATTGTTTTAGGTTCAAATTTAGAAATTAAACACATATTTACCTCAACTTCAGTAGATTTTCTTCTTGTCAACACTCCTTGCCTCTTATATCTAATGATTTTTTCTTTAGAATGATTCTTTTGCACATACTTAGAGGTCTTAGAGGTCTTCTCTAGAGCTTCTTCCTCTTCATTTTTCACTTCTTTTTCATCAACCTTTTCTTCTTCTACTTCTCTGCAATCATGTTCATCTGACACATACCCATCTACTACAATTGAATTATGCAAATTTTTATCAACTTTAACATTTGCACTTTCAACAATATTTCTCAGCCTTTTGTTGTAACATCTGCAAGCTTTACTTTTAGTAGAATATCTAAGGAAGATACCTTCATCAAACCTTGCATCAAATTTTCCTAAGTTTTCTCCTTCTCTTTTGATATAACATTTGCTTCCAAATACTCTAAAGTATTTCACAATAGGAATCCTTCCATACCATAACTCATAGGGAGTCTTTGTGCTATTAGCTTTTTCTTGAACTCTATTAAGTATGTAAACAATAGTATGAATAGCTTCTCTCATGTAGACTTCCAATAGATTTTCCTCTTTCATCATAGTCCTAGACACATCTTGAATGGTCTAATTTTTCCTTTCAACAACTCTATTCTGCTAAGGAGTACTAGGGGCAGACAAGTGACTCTTTATGTCATGAACTTCACAAAACATGTTAAACTCATTGGAGGTGAATTCTCCACCTGTTAGACCTCAAAATTTTTATTTTCAAATCTATTTCATTTTCAACCATAGCTTTAAATGCCTTGAATTTATCTAATGCATTAGATTTCTCTCTAAGAAAAGTAACCGATGTCATTCTAGAGTAATCATCAAACAAGATCATGAAATACTTGTCACCTTGTAGACTTCTCATCCTTGTAGGACCAAAAAGATATGTATGTACTAATTCTAGTAGTCTGGTAGCAGATTGTTCCTTTCCTTTGAAACTACTCCTTGTTTATTTTCCAAATTAACAACTCTCGTAAACATAATTGATAGGCTTTTTGATTCTTGGTAGGTCTCTCATTGCATGAACTGAGTTGATTCTTTCCAAATTATAAAAATTCATGTGACACATCCTCTAGTGCCATAACCAACTATCATTAATCTAGGAAATAAAGCAATGTCCATTACCACCCTTAAGCTGATAAATGTTTTCACCTGTTCTCTTACCAATATCAATCACAATTTCAGACCCTTTTCTGATCTCACATGTTTAATCCTTAAACAAAAGATTATATCCTTTGCTACACATTTTTCCAACACTCAAAATATTATGCCTTAAACCATTAACATAGTAAACATTATTAGTATTATTCTTTACATCAAAACTAATAGAACCTATTCCACAAATCTTAGCTCCTATATCATATTCAAATTGAACTAATCCTCCATCACATTTTTCAAGTTTAACAAACTTAATTTTGTGTCTAGTCATGTGATTAGAGCATCTGTTATCAACAATTTAGTAATTATTATCCTCTTTAACATGGAAAGAAGATGCCAAAGTACCTTCAATCTTATCCTTCTTGTCTGGATCATCAAAATCTCCATAATCAGATTCATCATTAGAAATACCAACATCTTCTCTAACATAGTAAGCTCTTTTAATCATCTTTCCTTTATTTTCCTTGATCTTATTGTTTATAGCTCTTTTCAGACATCTTGAAGCATAATTCAACCTATTTCACCATAGCTAAAACATTTGAAAGGTAGTTTACTTTTGTACTTACTAGTGCCCTTTTTAATTTTTCTTACAAAGTTAGCTTCCACATCATCAAGATCATCTCCATCTAAATCTTCAATCATTTTTGATTTTCCATCCTTAAAGGTAGTTTCCACTTTTGTTCCATTTTTCAAACCAAGATTTCTCATTTCAAATGAAGTTAGTGTACCAATCAATTGATCTCTAGAATAAGTATTAAAATTTGGAACTTCCTCAATAGAAGATACCTTTTCACTGTATGAATCAAGAATATTTTTAAGAGCTTTCTAATTTACCACCCTAGGTTCTTTAACTTGTGCACCAAAATATCTCATAGCACTTACCAGTTCATCAACCCTCTGCATGTAGGTTGTAATTGTTCCATCTTCATAAATTCACATAGTCTTAAATTGTGCCTTCATATTATCTAACTTTTCTTGTTTAACATTTTCATCTCCTTCATAAATACTTTCAAGATTATCCCAAACTTATTTAGTAGTCTTAAGATTCATAACTTTAACCAATTTGAAGAATTTGAAATTCTATTTGTAATAATAATTTTTTCCTTAGCATTTACCTCATGTGCCTTGATCTCATCACTTGTGCTCAAACCATTTTTAGGTGGAGTATATGTATTCTTATAATCCTTCTCCTTCTAATATCCCTAAAATGCCATGTTTCCTTCCATCTTTGTCTTCCAAAATGCACATGTTACATCAAATCTAGGGTAATCAATTTTCTTTGCCATCTTAGATATACCTTAAGTGCTTAAGCTCTTCTCCAAGGAACTTCAATCTAATACCAATTGTTGAAATGAACAAGACAACTGAGAGGGGGGTGAATCAGTTGTAGCAAATTAAAACATCAAAACCCTCAATAGTAATTAGATCAACAACATTTGTTAAACCCTAAATCCATTAAAGTGATTAAACATGAAATGCAGATAACAACAAATGAAATAACAACACCATACACAAGAGAACACTATATTTACATGGAAAAACCAATGAGGGAAAAACCACGGTGAAGATTAGCTCACAATATTAATTGTAAAACTGGTATAAGGGCTGATTGCTAGAATGGGACACACTATCCAAAAAAGGTCGCAAAAAAGGCTCACTACCTAAGAAAGAAATAGAAGAAAATAGGAGAGATGTTACACAAAGAACAACTTCTCAATGCAACAAGGATTCCACCACAATTGCTGCCAAAATTTTGTAGTCTTGCATGAAATATTTCAGACACCTCCAACTCACTACTTTTAGGAATCCAATAATTTGAATTTCACACCGATCTGCTCAAATTTGCATCACACATCACTCCCATTGATATAAAATCTATATTACTTCTCTCTTGATTCTTCCTTACAACTCACAACAACACCACTCTTATTTATATCAACCTCAACCTTGAAAATCTTCTCCAAGGTTGGCAACTATCCATTATGCTTACAAATTTAAATTAGATCAACACCTAAAAACTCCCATGATGGATATGAATGAATGAAACCTATATAAATACTTAATTAGGACCCAAATATATCAAAATAGATCTCAACACACTTTCATAAACCTCGCATGTAGTGCTAATACAAGGTCAACCAACACCTGTACAAACCACCATAAAAAATTAAGTACATCCTTCCTTAAATAAATCTGAAACTTTTGAACAATAAAATTCACTTAAACAAGATATATAATAATCGTCTAGCTACTTGAGATCCATCAAATACTTCATCCAAACTCACATCATATAAATACTACAATTCAAGACAACTGGTAAACCTTAATTGCATACTAACATATGAAACTCACTATGTATTGTACCAAATCAAGTGAAACCTTGAAATCTGAAAGATACAAACAATATAATAAAATTCCTAAATCCACACAACTTGAAGCCAAACTAAGAAGAAACATAGAGAAAATATATTTCTCCTAGGCCATAGAAAACATCACTAAAAATTGGTTCACATAATGGTGATAATATCTCACTTTGCACAACAATCTAGAAAACCAAAATTTGAATATAGCAACCTCTGAAAACCATGAAAAACATATCAAATCCACATAAGAATAGCCTCAACACAAAAGAAATGCAGAGCACAATACTATAGCACATTCTAAACACTTGCACAACACTATTTTTTTGTTTATCAAATTTTCTCAAAAGTACTTGGTGACCAAGTACTAGAGACATCATCCTAGCTCATTACCTCATTCAAACTCATCTCTAGACGCTGCAAGATAAAGATAGTTCCATGTACTCACAACACTTCCTCAAAATATCAACTACATATGCAAAAATTGTAACAACCTGTTTTCCTCATTTTCACAATTTTCTCAATATCGTCTACATTTCCATCATACAAAAACTTCATTAACACATAGTTGACATCAATGACAACACCAGTCAGTAGACTTCCCATTGAAATCAATGAAAACACCTTCATACGTGCAAAAAAACCAACCATCACAACAACAACCTAATCTAAATCGAACATCCACATCTTATTTTCACCAAACAATCCCACCAATGCCACAACAAAATTGGAACACACCCAATGAAAATGTCCACATGTCCACTTCAATTGTGAGCTATCTGAATGTATACCCATTCATGGTCCCTCCATAGACCTAAACAAAAACATCTCCTACATCACCATAACCTATGAAGGTATTAGCTCAACAACTATAGAGCCTACAACAAAAAAATATAAACATGTAGGTGACAATAACTAAAAAGACTTACTTAATCAAGGAATTATGTCCTTAACCTTTCAAAAGAAGCATATACATCTCACCCTTCCCCACAAACTTTAATGTACCCAAATATTAAAAATACAAGGGGGAAAGAAACCCTATAGAGCATGTGAGATAATTCCACATAGCCTCCTTAGATGTTTCTTACGATCACATGTATCTAATGTAGCTTTTCCCACGTATCTAAGGATAGAGAAACATTTGCTTTATTCTTATAGTGATGAAGAAACCTTGTGAGAAAATGTCCTTGTCAGGTACTGGAGAAGCAATTGGCACAAATATTTGTGGAAAGCCTCAATTTTGAAGTGTTGTTTCATGTCTAAATTCATTGATTGAACATGTTTGAGGAATTTATTAAGAAATGTCTCTCCATTGAGAAAGCCCTCATTGAAAAAGGGTTAGAGAAATTTTGAAAGAGAATAACAATAACCCAAACACTTCAAATGATAAAAATAAACTTTGGTCACAAAACAAGGATCATATTGTTGTTAGTCTTAAAGGACCTTCCACACTTAACAATAGTAACCAATCACAAAATCATGAGCAATCAAAAAAATCAGCTCAAAACAATGCACAATGAGGTCCTCAAAGGACTTATACGAATCCAAGATGAACATACACACCCTTAGAGGAATCCATTGAACCAGTTTTAAAGAAACTATTGCAATCCAATGTTATAAAACTCCTTGAAATAAGACACTACAAGCCAAGACCCTTCAAACTAGCTTAGTGGAACGATAATGACTTTTGTGAGCATCATAGGACCAAAGGGCATAAAACCTCTTTATGTTTTAACTCAAGAATTTTATTCAATACATTATAGAATAGGGATACATATAGATTGATGATCCATAGGGACCCTCTAACTTAGATCATACCATCTTCAAAGATCCTCTACAAAATCATGGACTGGGAAAATCCTCTAGTTCAAGGCCAAATACTAAGGACCAAGCGAACTACACTTGTGTTGCCTATGAATACATAGTTAATAGTATTCAACCTACTAATAATAAGGTTTCTACCATAACCATTAAGAGAAAGAATCCTGAGTGTGTGGTTACAACCTACAGATCTAAAGTGACTCTACAAGGAGGAACTTCTAAATCTCAAGCAACAAATCCACACAACCTTTTGGATCATATAGGGAAGACACCTACTCAAATATCTATTTTTGAGTTACTCCAGATATCACTTGAGCACAAGGTTATCTTAGATAAAGCTTTATAGGATTATGTAGTCCTACTAACCTAAACGCTAATCAATTTCAAGCCATGATAGGTTTTCTTGCTATCACACATCATATCATTACATTCACAAATCATGATATTGCCTCAAAAAATCCCCATCATAATGAGCCCCTACATCTTGAGGTATGCATCAATAAACACAAAGTTAGACGAGTTCTGATAGATGATAGAGTAGGACTAAACATTTTGTACCCTAAAATTGGTTACCATAATATGATTCTATGAAGCATGTACAAATACATCAAAAAGGATCATCATAAGATCTTACGATGATGCATAGAGCTCTTCTAAGGGAATTATCATCCATCCCATCAAAGTTGGTTCGACTATTCAAGATATAGTGTTCCAAGTACTAGATCTAAACCTTCCTTGCAACCTTCTCCTTGGTTGTCTATGGATTCATACAATGAAGGTCATTCCTTCCACATACCATTAGTAGCACTTGAAATTATGTTATAACTGAACTAATATTACCATATCAGGTGACCCTAATCCATTCCAATATTGTAGTAATTTGAAAGAGAATCCTATACATCAACTACCTATCACTAGTTCCAAGCATCACCATCCATCTCATCTCACTATACATGGATCCTATATCATTATCTGAATCTCCATGTCCACCTATATCATTTCCTGAAAGAAAGGTCTAGGTTCAAGATGACAGATGCAATGAATACAACATTGAACACTCATTCTGCATTGGTAAGTTAGCTTCATCAAAATCTTATGGTAAGACACACCTTATTCACAAGGATCTGAAAGTCATCATTTATTATCAACCACCCACCACTTTCACTAAAATTGGGTTGAATAGGGTAAGGAATCTATAGATGAAGACCTCTCTACTTGGATCTACAAAGATGAAGAGGACAAAAAAAATGCTCGGTTGCTTATTGAACAGTATGTTAAAGGATTTGATATAATGAAACAAAAAGGCTATGATGGTCATAGTGGTCTGGGATCATAGAAATAAGGAATGATAGTACCTATAGAGCTTAAAAGGATACCAAAGATAAAAGGGCTCAAGTATCAACAATTAAAATTGAATGCTCCTAGTACTAAGTTACTTTCGAATAAAGATGCTAACATTTCTGATTATGTCAAAACTTATAAGAATAGTATTGAGACCAATTCTCCTATGAACTAAAAAAATGATGGTCAAGCATAGATTGACACCTTTTAAGACCCTAAGGATTACTTAATCATTACCATATCTACTTCATCCTTGAACTTTTCCAATATCAATGATAACTTGCCTCTAGTTCATCCAAAACTAATAGATTGGGATCAACAAGGACCACTGAGATTGGATATTTTTGAAAATGATGAAGTTATAGTTGAGTTTATGGGACTTTGGGAGGGTATACCTTGAGGCGATCACAAAGTTGGATTCACCATTGAACTTGACATGGCTGCCTATTTCAAGGAGTCTACTCCTCCTACTAGTCATATAACTGATAAAGTGAAAGAATCAGTCTCTAGGTGAAAACCAAAAGGAACCTTTTGATCAAGAATAAGTAAAAACAAAGCATGTATTTGAGGGGAAAAAACCTCTCTGAGGCAACCAAGGATGGAAGGTTGGATATAATCCCTACTAGTCAAGAGATATATCCACTTTTAGTGGAAAAATTAGAGGACATCAATAGCAGTATAGCTGGGAATCCTAGGGTTATATGTTTTGTAGCTTCTTTAATAGAGATAGAAAAGCTACATTTCATTAGCTTTTTCTCTAAATGAAAAATAAATTTCACATGGTCTTATGCCAACATGCCAGGACTAGACCTTGAATTATTCCTTCATCATTTGAATCTTATTCCAAATGTGGAACCTTTGAAGAAAAAGATAAGGAAGATGTACCTGCATATTACCTTGTTGGTCAAGGTTGAATTGAAAAAAAGTTAGATGTTGGTTTTATCAGACCTATCAACTATGCTGAATGGATTTTACATCTTGTTCCAATCACCAAACCAACATGAGGGATTAGAATTTACACAGACTTCAGGGAATTAAAAAAATCATATCCTAAAGATGGTTTCCCCTTACCTAACATCGATATGATAGTGGATCTAATGGTTGGGTTCAATATTTTTTCACTCATGGATGGATTCTCTGGCTATAATCAAATTAAAATTTCTCCTGAGGATCACCACAAAACAACTTTCACTTTTTCTTGGGGTACCTATTATTGGAATGTAATTCCCTTTGGCCTTAAGAATGCTGGAGCAACTTATTCGAGGGCTATGATGATAATACTTCATGATACAATGTATACCCTTATGGAAGACTATGTTGATGACTTATTAGAAAATAATCTCACAAGAGAAGGTCATATGGATGTGCTTGACAAGATTTTTACTAGGTTGGAACAAAACAAAGTTAGATTGAATTTGAAAAAGCGTGTCTTTGGAGTCACTTCTATAAAATTCCTTGGATATACCATTTCTCACAAAGGTATTGAGGTTGATCCTTAAAAGGTGAAATCTATCATAGATATGCCTCCTCCATCTAATTTGACTGAACTGCAAAGTCTCTAAGGAAAACTCCAATCAATTTATAGATCATAACCTATTTAGCAGATAAATGCCATCCTTTCCAATATATGATTTGCAAGGATGTTCTATTCTAATGGACCGATCACTATCAGTAGGCCTTTCAACAACTCAATAATTGCTTGTTATCACCACTAGTCTTGATGCCACTTAGTAAAATTGCTCATCCTATACATATTAGCTACATCATCAACATTAGGAGCTCTCTTAGCACATAATGATGAAGAAGGAAAGGGGAGAGCTCTATACTACATCAATTGTACACTTGTGGGGTATGAACTCAATTACACTCCTATTGAGTGTGCATGTCTTGCAGTCATCTTTTCCATGACACAAAAGCTTTGACATTACATGTTAAATCTTTAGACCAAGCTCATAGAAAAGATAGGCCCTTTAAAGTATTTTATCAGTAAAGAAAATCAAACATGTAGATTAGCAAAATGAGTGATGATCTTGAGAAAATTTGGCATTGAATATGTTGATTGAAAAGAAATAAAAGGACAGGTAATAGTTGATCATCTAGAAGATGTTCCTACTCCAACATATCATCCTCTCATATTAGATTTTTCTTGATGAATAAATATTCATATTAGAGAACTCTACCCCATGGAAAATGTATTTTGATGGATCATATATCAACCATGGTTCAGGAGCTAGAGTTCTCTTTATAACACCACAAGAGGATACAATCCCTAAGTCCTATAAAATAGTATTCATATGTATGAACAACATTGTAGAATATGAAGTTATGCTTATAGGACTTATGACACCTATCATATTCAAGATGAAGGATCTTCATGTCTATGGTGATTCCCAATTGGTTTTCCAACAAGTTAATGATGAATATGAGACAAAAGATGAAAAACTTGTGCCCTACAAAAAGATGGTTGACAGTTTTAAAGAGTACTTTGATGTCATCATATTTGAGAAGATTCCACATATATAGAATGGAGAAGTTGATGCTATGGCTACCATAGGATCTCTCTTGGACATACCTAATAATGTGCATCAGTGTGAGTTCTTGGTGGAACAACTTTTGATCCCTGCTTTCGATGTCCTTGAATGTGAACTTGTGCATGAAATTGTTGGTCCTGATTCACCCTGGTACAAAGACATTTATAATTACCTTCATGAAAAGATCCTTCCCCCTGACTTGTTGACCAACCAATGTAAAAACTTAACTTGACAAGCCTCCAAATATGTTATCATTATTGATACCTTATACCTCCATAGTTTATATAGTACCCTTCTTGGATTTCTCAATGTAGAAACACAAATGGATATACACGAAGTACACGACAATATATGTGGAGATCATTCTAGTGGTCCTATCTTAGCTAAAAATCTCATGAGAAGTAGATGCTATTGGCCCACTATAGAATGTGATGCATACCACTTTGTCAAGAAATATCATCAATGTCAGATTCATGGAGATCTTGTTCACACACCAACATAGGACCTTCACCTAGTTACATAACCGTGACCTTTCTCTCAATGGGGACTCAAACTTATGGGAAATATTTACCCTACTTCCATAAATGGCCACAATTTCATTACAACTACACTTGAATATTCTACAAAATAGATCGAAGCCATTCCTATGACCTACATCACCAATAAAAGAATCACAAAGTTTATCCTTAACTACATTATATGCAAGTATGGTGTTTTCCAATTCATTGTAGCAGATAATGGTCATCCTTTCAAGAACTATGATTTTCGAGAACTATGCGAAAAGTATCATATTCAACATCACTTTTCCACTCCTTATTATCCTGAAGGTAACAGTCAAGTGGAGATGTATAATAAAACCATAGTCAAAATCCTTAAGAAGACTGTCAATGGCACTGGTCGTGACTGCCATATATATCTTCATCTAGCCTTATCTGCTTACTGTATGAGAATGTATACTCCTATTGGGGCCACACATTATTTGTCATGCCCTATAATTTCCTCAACCAAAACTAAACAAAAATATTAATTTTTTTTCTCTTGCTAATGACATTCAAGTTCTAGAGTAATCAACCAACGATGACATCACGTTTATGACGTCATCACATTGTTTGAGTCATTCTTGTTGTAGTGCCCCTCCATGATTCTCCCTTTCATAATGTTTGATTAATTTTGGTTGGGGTGTTTGAATTAAATTGGTTTTATAATGTTGTTTATTTTGGTGATGAATTAAATAAATTATTAAGTAAAGCATTTAGATAAATTGATATATATGTTGTTCTTGGATAATTATTTTATTAAATTAGATTATTAAGTTAAAAGTAAATCAATGATTAAATATAAAGATATTGATTATTAATGTAGAGTTTTAATTATAAATTAAAATGTGAGAAAATATTGAAAGGAAATAAAATATTAAAAATAAAAGGTGAAATTGGAAAAGATAATGAAAAACTAGTTAAAACAATTAAAAAGATAAAAAAAGCGAAGTTCGTACACATGCATGACTCTGAACTAATTGTTGAAAGGAAACTTGTTTTCATGAGATTTTTATCTGCTTTTTTCTTTCAAAAAACAAAAGCTTTCCATGGTTATTAAATATCATTTTTTGGGGAGATTTCGAGTTTTCATCTTTGATTTTTAGTTTTTGAATGAGAATGGGGTTTGAAAAGAAATTCTTTTGTGGAATGGTTTCACCTTATGAATTGTTTGAAAATTTATATTGGATTGGGAAAAAGTGGTCCGTTATTGAATTGGTGGGAAGAAGTGTATCGTAGCGAGTGTGATGGTTGATCTCGACACCATTCTTCCATTTCTGTTGCGTTGGAATCCAAGTTGGTCTTGTAATTCATATTTCTTGAGTTGCTTCTTTGTTGAAAAAAAATGAATTCTCGTTTGTAGTTGTAGATT
Organism: Sequoia sempervirens; assembly: GCA_007258455.2. NCBI lineage: Eukaryota > Viridiplantae > Streptophyta > Pinopsida > Cupressales > Cupressaceae > Sequoia > Sequoia sempervirens. Next base: position 84,154 of record VDFB02376533.1, read on the forward strand.
GAGAATTTGATTTCCATTTTTCTTAATTTCATTTTGAAATAAATAGAAACAAGAGTTGTCCGTAAATCCTATTATTATTATATCATTTCTTTGCTTGCCAAATTGCATTTGTTTGAAATTGTATAGTGCAGGCCTATCTTTTTGATTGTTTCATTTAGCATTTTTAATAATCTCCTTCTGAATATTGTCGTTGTGGAAGGCTCATAGCTCTTAAATAATTTGCATGATTTTCCATGCTTGCACAAGCCATAGGGAATGACTGAGGAAAATGGCTTTATACCTACCAAATTTCAATTGCTTGAATATTTCTTAAGCCTTTTTGACAGGCTGAATTTTGGTGCAGCCTCTTACCTATCCCAGCCATGTGCTTCTTTTTCCTCTCTTGGTCGCTTCCTGAGAAGTGTTTGAGATCTTTGTTTTGGCTGTTAGTTGTTCATAGGGAGGATGGTCCTTGGTGCGCCTCTTTGACATTTGTTAATGTATTTTTTCTATGTGGTGAATTTGCAGCTTCTCCCCTCCTTTCCAAGCGCCCATTCTTCTACCCCAATCATTGTTTTTGTGGTTTCTTATAGCTACCGTATTGTATGGTATGCAATCTGATTAGTGTGGCTTTTGTATCGACATTGTTTAAGAATTTTATTTGCTGTAAAATGTATGGTAGGTTTTGTACAAACCTAGATTTTAGATAATGCTTGTTGTTGGTTGCCAAAACAACAAGTGTACCTTTTAGATCAAAGATTTTGAGAGCTCCTTGCAATGAATTTTGTGTGTATTTATAGTGCAAAGCTATTCTTAAGATTGTTTCATTTTACATCACCAATATTCTCCACAAGAATATCATACCTGTTTAAAATGATGGATGACCTTACCTTGTTTCTGAATTCCCCATTTTGGGGAAAGGATTCGGATTTATGCCTTCCAATTGAATTTGCTTGAAATTACTGAAGCCCCTTCAATGATTCCAGCTTGTGCATACCCTCCAATTATCGCATTCCATGAGGTCAAATTTTCTTGAGGAATTTTGTCCATAGATTGTGTGCCCGACCTCTATCTTCGCATTTTTATTTCAAACATTTCTTTGAGGTATTATGTTAGGCAGTTCACGTGTCTTGTCCCTGCCTCTGTATCTTTCATTTGGGTTTTGCTCCTCCAAACTCTTCCTCCCTGGTATTGACCTTTCACTTCTCTAATTTGGCTTGTAGCAACCTGAAAATAAGATTAATATAATGGTTTTATAGTATGCTTACTAAAATGAAAATTACTAGATCCTAATAATGTGCACAATTAGGTTTTAATAGTATGGCATCCTTTACCCTATGCAGTTAAATATATATAACAACGTATTTAATATGTATATAGATTTTTATCTTGGTTTTGAAAAAAAATCATGCAAGGTTATTGTTAATGAATAGTCAAATAATCAATGCTATATATTTAGTTTGGACTATTTTGTCAATATTTGAGATTATTCACATTTATAATAAAATTTTCTAATCAATTTATAGTGTAAATAAATTTGGAGATTTATATTCAAGTATAGTTATTGATACTCAACTGTCATTTATAGCAATAGTTGGATTGGTTACAAGTTGGAATTTTTGAGTGCTTAATACAAAAGGAGACATTTTATGTTTAGTGTGAATGTGATTACATTATAGGTTGGTGAAGATATTCTTATATATTTAAATATATACGAATATACTTTACATGTGATTTTGATGTGCATATGTTTATATGTGCACTACTTTTTATATATCGAAAAAGATCAATAATTATTTATGGATTTGTCATTTATAGAAATGTTAAAGTATGTAATAGTGGATGCCTGATAAATAGATATTCAAGTCATTAAAATGATAGATAATGGTTCAAAATGAAGATAGGGTATACAATGAAATGAGGGAAGTAGATTTAATCATATTTAGATAGTTGAGAGATTTATTTAAAATAATGACTTAGAGGAACTCTAGAATGTTATTTAGTAAAGAATTTAAATTGGAATTTCTTATTGGATGGGTATTACTAAAAGAATATTTAAATGGTTGAAAGCAACTGATTTAGGTAAATTTTAAGAGAATTGATCTATTTTATACCTCAATAATTGAGAGTTAGGAAAAGTTAATATTACTAAGGGGTGAAAGTTTGGGAATTAATTAGTTATAAGTATTTAAGAGGGTTGTCATGTAATTTAAATAATTGGATTATTGCTACTATAGATATTTTCAAGTAGAACTATTTGGAGTAAATAATATTTGGACTTGAACTTAAAATTGAGTAATTAGACTCGAGGGAAGTATAAATGCTTTGTCAAGATTATAGAAATGTTGTCATTAATGTCGTAGGGTCTATATTATAGAGTTTGTCATTCAACTACTCAATGATGTTTATCTTCAATTGGTTGGAATGTTGATTTGAGAATATATATACATAAATGTTATTTTGTAGATTGGAAGTTACCTAACTTGTGATCTTGTATGTCTTCGGGATAATGTTAAGTGATTAAGTTGGTGAATAAAATGAAAAGTGGAAATAATGTGTTCATGGTTGATTGTCGAATGTTTACTTGTTGGAATAATGTGTTGGATTAATGGAGTTTGGGTGAATCTGTTTATTGTTCAAAATGGAAGTAATGTTTTATCTATGGAGTAATTATGTTTGTGATGCAAGGATTACGTGAATTGAATACCATGTCATTTATTGGAAATTGGGGGTGAATTTGATAATTGTTTGAAAGTGGGTGTTTAGGCTAAATTCATGATTGAAATGTTTATTTGTTGCTTGTCTAGTTTGAGGTGTTGAATTAGTAAAAATGAGAAGCTTTTGATTATTGAGGTTGATTTTGGGATTTGTGTTATAAGGGAGTTCTTGTGTGAAATTGTTATGGTAATATTCCAGAGGTTAGAGGGGAGTATGGTTTTTACTTGCATGAGTTTGTATGGGGGCCAGGGATCAGGTGAGACTACCAGGGTAACCCAGGATAAGGGCCAGGGCCTAGGAAGATCCGCTAGGACAACCCATATCAAGCCATGAGTGTCTGCATGAGTTTTATGTTGTTTCACATGGAAGTGGGTGGTTTCATGATTTTTTCATTTTGAAAGTGGTTGATCTTTATACTTGGATTGTGTGCATTAGGTTATTTAGCCTTGCACTATTTACTTGTGATTATGGTTGGAAAAATAATGAGCGAGATGGTTCATGCCAGACTCGGTAAGTGTGATTCTTGTGGCTTTGTTTCGGTGTGCAAGATGGCTTTACCCTATTTGATGTATTGGGTCTTCTAGTTACAAGTAGGGGGAGTGGCTCTTAGTGGGGGATGAGACCAAAAGTGGTGCCCAGGGTAACTCATTGAGAGTTTCTTTAATCTAGTGATAGCTTAAAATGAATTAGGGGGTTGGGTAGTTCACATTAATCAAGATAATGGTCATACCTCACTCATGGATCAAGTTCTTGTTTAGGCTTGAGATGACTGGGAAGGCCTAGAATGGAAAAGATCAATTTCCTTGTCCTATTGAAAGGTATGTTGATCTCACACGAGTTATAATGGGGGTCATGGATCGGTTGACGTTGCTAGGGTAACCCAGGATGGGGGTTGGGACCTAGGAAGATCCACATTGGGTAACCCATATCAAGCTATGCAATGACACTCTACCCTATAGCAACCCAATATGCCTTATTGTTTTCCCCTTGTTGTTCATGTACCTCTAGAAGCGGTTGTTATTTATGTTTTTTCTTGTTACACTTTTTATGTTGGAGTCATGTTAGCCCTTATATGCTTGAATGTTCGTGTAGTGGGTCTTTATTGTCACCTCCTAGCACAAGGGGTGGACCTTAGGAATCAAAATGGTTGGGTGGAACGTGCCATGCCCTCCATTGGGTTCCTAGTTGATGTTCATGAGCATGGATTTGTACCTTTGCATTGGTTCCAGATCTTGCACTAGATCTTGTGGCAGCATTGATGTTATGTGATGTAATCATGTAATTATGGAACAATGTATATTTATGTAATAAAAGTGATGGATGTACTCTTTGGGTTCATTATTTAATCATTGATGGTTTTATATTTAATGTGATGTATGGATGTATGATGTTCATTTTCTTTATGCTATAGTTTCAAAATGAACACTTGTAGCTAGTTATCATCATTATGGGATTAGTTTATAAAGTAGTCATGTTACCCTAAATGACATTGTTAGATCTTCTGTATGTTAGATGCATTATATGTTAGTGTTGTATGATTTACATTTTATGTTAGTTTCCTTTAAAAAAAATTGTGGCATAGTTGTTAGTTGTTGTGATGTCCTTTGGAGTTTCGTGGTGGGGTGTTACACTTGGTATCAGAGCCAAGGTTCATACACTAGGCACTCTCGATACATATGAGCCCATTACATTGAACTAGTTGCTTTTACTCTTGAGGATATGTTTCCCCTTTTGGGTTATCCTCGTTTATCAACTCAAGATTTGTCCTTAGGTGGTGTTTGTCCAATGGTGCAAAAAATTGATGGAAAGGATAGGACCCTCAGTGTAGTTCACAATGCACCAATATCCTACATATCGGGGATAAATTATGGACCCTTGTGTAGCCTTGTGATGTGTTTCCCAGTGATGTGAATTTATGTGTGTATGTGAAGAATGTGTGTTAAATCAAGAGTTTTGTGCTTATGAAGTGATAAATTGTGTTTTCTATTTCTGAAAAGGTGTAAAATTATGGTCTTGTGTCGCATATGTTATGAGGTTTAGCATTGTAAAATGAATAAAGTGGGAAGTCTTGCATGTAAATGATGAATATTTAATGTAAAATGTGTGCCTTATGTGCATAATTTTGTTGCTTTGTGGAAGTATGGCATTCTGATGTAATGAATCAACTTTGATGATAGATTTGTAGTGGATGATTTATGATGTAATTGTTGCTATTCGTTGATATGGATTATTGTTTGAAGTGTCTTGGTGGGAGGAATAGTGTAGCATTGCTCATTCGCGAGTACCCTACTATGCTACGATTTCCTCATGGTGTGCTTGATTGTTTGATATATATATATTGTTCGAAAGTTTGTCTGATGCTAATTGCAGGTACCAGGAATCAACTCCACCTAAACTGTCAAGTTTGAGCATGCCTTAAAACCCAATGGAAATACTGTTGAACATGGAGATGACAAAAGGACCCCTACTCTTACCATCATCCTCGACGAGGATGAGTACCCATTTAGTCACCCCATTAGTCTTGTTGTTATATGTGGTCAGTTGGTCCTACTTCGTGATCTTGATTAAGGTTTAGGTAATTGTTTGGTGTTAGGTTTGCTTGATAATCTGATGTTTCTTATATTTACATATGTTTTATTTTACCTTGCGACTTTTGGGAGTGAGTCAAATCTTAGGGGGGAGGATGTAGTGCCCCTCCACGATTGACTCTTTCATAATGTTTGATTAATTTTGGTTGGGGTCTTTGAATTAAATTGGTTTTATAATGTTGCTTGTTTTGGTGAAGAATTAAATAAATGATTAAATAAAACATTTCGATAAATTGATATATATGTTGTTCTTGGATATTTAGTTTATTAAATTAGATTATTAAGTTAAAAGTAACCCGATGATTAAATATAAAAATATTGATTATTAATGTAGATTTTTAATTATAAATTAAAACGTGAGAAAATATTAAAAGGAAATAAAATATTAAAAATAAAGGTGAAATTGGAAAAGAAAATGAACTAGTTAAAACAATTAAAATATAGAAAAAGTGGAGTTCGTGCACATGCATGACTCCGAACTAATTTTTGAATGGAAACTTCTTGTTTTTATGAGATTTTTATTCGCTTTTTGGTTTAAAAAAAGAAAAGTTTTCCGTGGTTATTAAATATCATTTTTTGGGGAGATTTTGAGTTTTCATCTTTTATTTTTAGTTTTCAAACGAGAACGGGGTCTGAAAAGAAATTCTTTTGTGGAATAGTTGCATCTTATGAATTGTTTGAAAATTTATATTGGATTGGGAAAAAGTGGTCCGTTATTGAATTGGTGGGAAGAAGTGGATCATAGCGAGCATGACAGTTGATCTCAGAACCATTCTTCTATTTTTGTTGAGTTGGAATCCAGGTTGGTCTTGTAATTCATATTTCTTGAGTTGCTTCTTTGTTGAAAGAAAATGAATTCTCATTTGTGGTTGTAGTTTGAGAATATGCTTTCCATTTGTTTTAATTTTATTTTGAAATAAATAGAAATAGGAGTTTTATGTAAATCCTGCGATTATTATATCATTTATTTTCCTGTTGAATTGCCTTTGTTCAAAATTGTATAGTGCAGGCCTATCTTTCTGATTGTTTCATTTAGAATTTTTAATAATCTCCTTCTGAATATTGTCATTGTGGAAGGCTCATAGCTCGTAAATAATTCACTTGCTTTTCCATGGTTGAACAAGCTGTAGGAATGATTGACGAAAATGGGTTTCTACTTACCAAATTTTGATTGCTTGAAGATTCCTTAAGCCTTTTTGATAGGCTGAATTTTGGTGTAGCCTCTTACCTATCCTAGTCACATGCTTCTTTCTTCTCTCTTGGTCACTGCCTGAGAAGTGTTTGAGATCTTTGTTTTGGCTGCTAGTTGTTCATAGGTAGGATGGTCCTTGGTGCACCTCTTTGGAATTTGTTAATGTATTTTTTTTTGTGGTGAATTTTTAGTTGCTCCCCTCCTTGCCACACACCCACTCTTCTACCCCTATCATTTTTTTTGTGGTTTCTTATAGCTATCATATTGTATGGTATGCAATCTTATTAGTGTGGCTTTTGTATTGACATTGTTTAAGCATTTTATTTGCTGTAAAATGTATGACAAAATTTGTACAAACCTAGATTTTAGATAATGCTTGTTGTTAGTTGCCAAAACAACAAGTGCACCTTTTAGATCAAAGATTTTGAGAGCTCCTTGCAAAATCAATTTTACGCATATTTTATAGTACAAGACTATTCTTCAAATTGTTATTATGTAGGTTGAATTCATGATTGAAATGTTTATTTGTTGCTCGTCTAGTTTGAGGTGTTGAATTAGTAAAAATGAGAAGCTTTTGATTATTAAGGTTGATTTTGGGATTTTTGTTATAAGGGAGTTGTGTGAAATTGTTATGGTAATCTTCAAGAGGTTAGAGGGGAGTATAGTTGTTACTTGCATGAGTTTGTATGGGGGTAGAGGAGTACGGGAGGCTGCTAGGGTAACCCAGGATGGGGGTTGGGGCCTAGGAAGATCCACGAGGACAACCCATATCAAGCCATGAGTGTCTGCATGAGTTTTATGTTGTTTCACATGGAAGTGAGTGATTTCATGATTTTGTCATTTTGAAAGTGGTTGATCTTTATACTTGGATTGTGTGCATTAGGGTATTTAGCCTTGCACTGTTTACTTGTGAATATGGTTGGGAAAATAGTGAGCGATATGGTTCATGCCATGCTCGGGAAGTGTGATTCTTGTTGCTTTTTTTCAGTGTGTAAGATGGCTTTATCATGTTTGATGTATTGGGTCTTCTAGTTGCAAGTAGGGGGAGTGGCTCTCAGTGGGGGTCGGGACCCAAAATGGTGCCTAAGGTAACTCATTGAGAGTTTATTTAATCCACTGATAACTTAAAATGAATTAGGGGGTTGGGCAATGTTGGATGTTGTGATTGTGTTGCTGATATGTGGTTGTCATTGATGTCAACAATATTAGTATTTGGTGTATTGAAGGTTGTATATGTCAAGGATATTGAGAAAATTGTAAAATAAAGTGTTACAGGTTCCCAGTGGAACTGTGAAGGTCATGAAGGTGTCTTGTTCTGTACATTGAAGATCAACTATTGTGGAATAATGGGTTTATTATTGAGTGTATCTAGTCCATCCTCCAGAAATTTCAAAGGTTCATGTGAAGATTTGTTCAAGTTATGAAGATTGGTGTTCTGACAGTGTTCTTGATTAAAGTTAGTATAATTCTGGTAAATCTAGTTGATGTGGATGTTTCTCTATTAGTTCTTGGTGCTTGTGGATGTTTCTAGATCATTTTATATCCTTGTTGCATGTCCGCGTTGATCAATGTGCTCATGGTTGAAGATTTTTCTTGGTATGTTTAGTTTTTGTGTTCTTGGACAACATGATGGTTGTATCATGTTGTGGATCTTTGAGGTGAAATTAATTGAAGTATTTTTGTGTTGGATTTGCTAATTTGGGTCTCCACTATGTTGTGGCCAACACGTGGATCCACATTGAGAATTTATTTGTAAAATTGGACCGACATTGAAAATATGTTTTATACTTCTGACTGACTAAGTTGTTGATGTAATTTCATGTTGCAGATATTTAAGAGCGATTGTTTCATCGGTGTAAAGTGTGATCAGTGTGCTCCTATGTGTGTATGTGCAAATATCATTTGATTGCAGAGCAAAGTGTGAAGAAGATTGATTCAAGTGTGAAGAAGTTTGATCGAAGAGTGAAGAAGGTTTTTTGTGCTTAACTAGAACTATAATCAGGCTTGTGTAGAAGCTATTTTACCAGTTCACAATTTGGATGGTTTTAATCCAAACCTTTCTTTGGATAGTAAGTCCTCTTTTTTATTTGAGCAGTGAGTTCTAGGAAGTGTGCCTAAATGCAAGGGCATTCCCATATTGTAAAACTTTTGAGTATACTCAGATTATATTGTGGATTGGCCATCCACCATGGTTTTTCCCCTAATAGGGTTTCCACGTAAAAAATCCTTGTGTTATGGTGTTGTGGTTATTTTATTTTTGTGTCTGATTATTTCTCTTGGTTAAATATTTTAAGTGGGTTAATAATCAAAATAATAAAGTCAATTTTTCCATAACACTGATTCACCCCCCCTCTCAGTGTAGCTTGTTTCCAATAGGCAGTTCACATTAATCAAGATAATGGTACACCTCACTCATGGATCAAGTTTTAATTTAGGCTAGAGATGAGTGGGAAGTCATGGAATGGAAAAGATCAACTGCCTTGTCCTCTTGAAAGGTATGTTCATCTTGGATGAGTTAGAATGGGGGTCGGGGATCAGTTGAGGTTGCCAGGGTAACCTAGGATGGGGGTCAGGACCTAGGAAGATCCGCAATGGGTAACACATATCGAGCTATGTGATGAAAATCTCCCCTATAGCAACCTAGTATGCCTTATTGTTTTCCCCTTGTTGTTCATGTACCTCTGGAAGTGGTTGTTCTTTATATTTTTTTTTGTTGCATCTTTTATGTTGGAGTCATGTTATCCTTTATTTGCTTGAATGTTTATGTAGTGGGTCCTTATTGCCACCTCCTAGCATGAGGTGTGGACCTTAGGGTTCCACATGGTTGGGTGGAACATTCCATGCACTCCATTGGGTTCCTAGTTGATGTTCATGAGCATGAAGTTGTACCTTTGCAATGGTTCTAGATCTTGCACCAAATCTTGTGGTAGCATTGATGTTATGTGATGTAATCATTTCAGTTGTATCATATCATGTGTTGGTGTATCCTTCCTGTTGTATGTTGGGAAGTATTGATGTAATCATGTAATCATGGAACAATGTATATTTATGTAATAAAAGTGATGGATGTACTCTTTGGGTTCATTATTTAATCATTGATTGTTTTATATTTAATGTAATGTATGGATATATGATGTTCATTTTCTTTATGCTATCGTTTCAAAATGAACACTTGTAGCTAGTTATCATTGTTATGGGATTAGTTTGTAATACAGTCATGTTACCCTAAAGGACATTTTTAGAACTTATGTATGTTAGATGCATTATATGTTAGTGTTGTATGATTTACATTTCATGTTAGTTTCCTTAAAAAAAAAATTGTGGCATAATTTTTAGTTGTTGTGATGTCCTTTGGGGTTTCATGGTAGGGCACTACACTTTTTTGTGTGTTTCTCTAAGGGTATTCAACTTGAGATGTTATAAAAATTCCTAGATATCCTCGAGTAGAGCAAATATCTACACTTCTAAGTTAATTTTATAGCAAACCACTAATAGATACCAATCTCTACTTAATTTTCCTTTGCATAGCTATAAAAGAACAACTATTGCATTTTAATGTCAAGACTATTATGATTTTAAAAATACATAAAATTACTTTGCAAAATGATTATAATTGGAATAAAGTCAAAAGTAAATGACAACAAATTTCCTTACTTTTCTATATTTGTAATAGAAAAATTACTTCAATACTATCAAAACTTTAAGACAGATTTACATAACTTCAAGTTTTTTAAGCTAATTCAACATTTACTTCTAGTTTTAAATAGTGGTCTAGACATATCGTCTTGCTACACTTAATTCATAGTCGATTATATTCTTTGAATCGGTATTTAAAATTAGTACAAGAGTTCCATTTGGTTATGGTAGTGTTTACTCAAGCAGTCATCTAGCTTTACCTCTATGGAATTCATCTAGTTACTTGCTCCAAATATATAAGGTTAAATCTTTGGTTAAATTAGCATTATCACTATGAACAATCTTAATATCACTTGAAAAGGGTTTAATTAAATTTTCCATAAGAATGTAGAGTAGTTTGTATTTAACAATGCACCCATTCTAACTTAATAATTATATATGTCAATTTTTTTGCTATGTATTATAAATGTCAAATTTTAATCACATATATTGTATCATAATAACATATCAATGTGTTAATCAAATAAGTGAATTAGCAATATAATTATTAACTATGCAATCTCTAACTAAATGAGTTATTCTAGAAGATTCTTCTTTTAACTCATGTAGTTTTTAATTTAAGGACTCTAATTAGTTTCTCTTTTATCTACCTTTATTTATTTCTTTTACCTCATCTATTTGATTATTTCTCTTAATAAATCCATAACTACTATTTGTAGACAGTGAAAAATGTCCTAATCAATGTCCTACACTCAAATAGAATTTATTAACATAATTTCCTCTTTATCCATCCTTTTTTCACTTAATTTATTTAATTAGCCTAGCTAATTAATTAATTGCATCATTTTCATCTATTTGGACTAATTAATTAAATTGGGTTAATTCACCTCTTTTCGCACTAACACTTCTTCTAATTAAATTAAATACATCAAAATATTTAATTTAATCTCTTGATTCATCTTATTTAATTAAATAACCCTCAGTTATTTAATTAAATATCATTTCATCCCAACCCCTATTTATTAAATCATCTAACTTAATAAATATCTTCCAAGTCTTCTAATTCCCTGATTGCATAAATTAAACCTTGTTTAATTAGCAACTAAACTAATATTCCTCTAATCAAAGGGAATATTACCATGGAATATTCTTTATCATTTTTTGCATAATTTTTTTTTTTTTTAATTTGTAAAATATCTTTTTTCCTCACCCTAAAAGGATATTCTAAGGAATATTCCCTCTCCTCCAATCAACTCATTTAGCTTCAAAAGCAAGCTAACCCTTTAACCTCTTTGGAAAGTTACCTTTGACCTGTGTGAGCAGGTCAAAACTGTGTTTGTTTGAGGCAAGTGTGAGCCTTTGATTAACTTTCATCATGTATTCTCATCCATTGATGATAATCCATGATCCATGCCTCTCATGCCCTTCATCTTGAACCGTTGATTAAGACTTTTGATCTCAACCATCCATTCCTCATTTGCTCTCCTATAAACAGATCACTATTTGGAGACAAATGGATCCATCCTTCAAAAAAAACATATGCTATTGAAACTCATACATCCATCTTTTATTGCAAACTTATGTTGTTAAATTCACTCACTTTTTAGCTTGTTTTAGTTCATTTTAATTGCATAATAGCTTAGAGCATCCATTAATGGCTTCCATGCATCCATCTTAGCTTGTTTATAAATTAGGGTTTTCATCTTTTAGCATCATTTTAGCTTAAATTAGCTTAGCTTAACTTAGATTAGTTTAGAAAATGCATAATTAGATCATTTATAGCATAAAATCATGGTAACTTAGCTTGCATCATGTTCATTTTTACATAATTTAGGTTTTCATACATCAATCACTATGGTTTCATCGATTCTCTTCTATAGAATTGACTGAAACAAGCTCACTAATCACGAGATTGGGAAAGGGTCATTGCTTCACATCAACACAACACCAATTCCATAACAAGATAATTTTTGAATGGATTAGAATAGATGTTTTGATAGCTTTCACAATTCAGTATGTTAGGTTTTGATGAAATTTTTAGATTTAATCTTGTTTGATCGATCTTGTTGAGAATCAAGTATTGGTGGATCCATTATGATTCGATTCTTCATGGATCAAGCATAATTCAGACCATACTGGTATTTTTGCATCGACATTCTGGTGCTAGGAGTGAAAACCAATCATTTAGTTGGTTTTTAGCTCAAAATCCATGTTCATGCTATTTTGCAAGTTGCAGTGATGCTCAAACCACAAAAAATGACACTATTTGAATAGCGTCACCATATAGCGACGCCCAAGCAATTTGATACAGTGACACATATTTAATTGACTGATGCCGATTTGAATATAGCAACATGCATTTAAGTTTAAAATGTCGTGGAACGAAAATGGCGACACTCAAATTCACTAGACCAACACTTTCAAGTTTCAAACACTAATGTATTCATTAGCAGTGATGCCCATCTAAACAATGACATAATCACGCTCACTGGTTTTGTTGCAGATGAATGCCCATTTTCACCATAGCAATGCCCAAATTTTAAATTATGACGCATCATGTGCAACAATGCTCAACCAGGGTAAGAAAATTTATGTTTGTTTTTTGACATGTGACTTAATTTTTTTTGGTTATTTGATCATTGATGGATGTCTAACCATTTTTTCATTGTTAGACTAATAGGGTTTTGTAGGTTTAAAGGCATGGAGTGAAATTGAAGACATTCTCTTATATCTTAACATTATATAATTGTAACAAGCGTTCAACGCTTTAGGGAAATTATAACCCAATATCATGCCTTTTTACTTTTAGTTTTAGGCAACACACTAGTTTTCAATTGGGTTTAAAATTAATGTTCAAAGTTGGATAAAATTGAACCCTCATATCACATCTTTCAATTGGGCTTAAAATTGAACAAGGAAAATTTTATCTTTCAATTAGTGCATAAAATGAACTCATCATTGCTTTGAAAGGTTAAAATTGAAAACTATTTGCTATGTTTTGTGATTTTCAACATTGTTGGTGAATGCACATGCAATTCTCTCACACCATTTTGCAACCTTGAGAAACAAGAACATTCTCCAACACTTTGCAAAATTACCCACATCATTCAATTTGGGTTTAAAATTGAACAGTTATGCTAGTGTGAGAAAAGGCATAGCGTGTGTTCTCTCTTTGTTCATGCAAGAAAAGATGATCAAACTACGGATGCACTTCCTCACTATTGTTCACCTTTAGAGGGCCTACCTTGGTGGGAAATTTACTCACCCCAAGGAATGACCCAAGCAGTAACAAGTATAAGCGAAGCTCTTCCAAACTGCAATATAAATTTGTGGTTTCAATGAAAATCGTAAACAATGGGACGCAGTACATGATAGATCTCCCCCAATATCTTTATGATGTGTAAATCCCTTGTTCTAAGGGTTGGGAGACCTCTCACAAGGATTTTATCATTGCACCCCCTAAACTGGATGCCCTTTTTACGAACCTTTGTGTAGAAGCTAAAAATCCCTAATATTTGTTGATGTCAGGAGGTTGGACCTCTGAAGCTATCCCACATACTTGTGGTTCTTAATAGAGATGAAGAGTTTTTCATGGGAGATTCACGAGAACTCAAAGCTTGGTTGACTTGTAGAGGTGAGTGTCGTGGAGGGGAGCCAGTGTGGTCAAGCTTCTAATCATCCACTCTGAATAAGCCAGCTGGAGAAATCTAAGTGGGAATACAACAAATATAGCCATTTCTATCCTAGGGTTGTAATTCTTGTCAGTTAGTTTAACACTTTTCTTGATTTCACAATGATCCAAAAACAAACATTCACTATCCAAATTTCAAACACTTTGGCTCAAATATGGACTTCTTCAGTTATCCTTGATATTACTGCTTGTCCTAAGGATTTATCCTTAGCGATTTCTAAATATCTTTACTTATATCAAAATCCATATTTTCCAAATACAACATAGGAAATTATGGCTTCAACCTCATGATCTTCATGAAATGGACATTGTGAAAGTTATGTTGTTTTTGACATAAACATTTAGTTTGAAAACATAATCAAGACAAGTTTTTGTGGTAAAAATAACCTCATTAATCCAAGATTAAATCAAATGAACACCCCACATTGATGTATGTTCAAATCATTGAATCACCCAAAACAAGAAAATTGATACAAGAAAAACATTGAGTTCCATTTTTCAAAGTCATTGAGTTTTATGGTCAAAATCATTGGGTTCTTAGGGTTTCATCACTTTAGAGGTAAAAAAAAATTTCTCACTACCTTGGTCTTGCAAAAAAAGTTTTACTTTAGGTCAACATTGGGTTAAACACTTCATCCACCCCTCCATCAAATTTCATCCTTCACTTCATACAACTTTGAAATTTTTTGAGTACATCAACACTTTATGACTTAAACATCAATGAAACCAACCCCTAACTTAGCTACTTTGTATGAGAAATGAATCCTTTTCCATGCATTTGGTTGAGTTAGTTTTCATCCTTGAACTAGTTCATCTTGAAGGTCATGAGTCTACCCTAAATATTTACAAGTTCATAAACATCCTTTATCCCAACATCAAAACATCGAAACTTAAGTCAAAAGTATTGTCCCAAAAAGTTTGCAAAGATCACTTCCCACATCACCCATCTTTTCATCCCCCATTATCATCATTGCTCTGAAAATACTTAGAGTTTCCCTTCTACCTAGATTTGAGTCAACTAGAGAGTTCAAAAATTACAAATCTCAACACACCTCTCCCATCATTGACCCACAATCTATGGTAAAGACAAGATCACAATGCAAGATAATCGTGGAGAAAACCAAAGTCTTATCTACCATCAGTGATCCAAATCATCAATAATTCAATACAAGGAGTTATTCTACCCCATGACAACAACCATAATCTCCATCAGGGCCATATGAGATAGAAGATATTACAAACAACCCATTTGGACTTACTAGAGAAGCAATCATGGAACATAAAGCCTTAGAAAATGTGGCTCCAATTTCCCCATCTTTTGTTGCAAAATCATTGACACAAGGCTTGACTTCATCTATGATTCAACCAACTCCATCCCTTGTAGCAAGTCAACCCTTAACATCTAGTCTTGTAACTAGGCTAGGAACCAACCTTGGTATCACTTCATGTCTAGGAACAAACACAACTTTCAGTATTCACAAAAAAACCATTCCATTAACCACCAACCTTCTCCAAGACACAAGTTGGATACCAACCTTTGGAAAACCACTTACATTCCATGATGCCACAACAATCTCAACATATTGAGTGCAACCATCTTCATCCATCATCACAAATACCCCAAGTATTCCTAATGTTACACAAGGTAATGTGAACCAAGTACCTCAATTGGGACAACAAGGGAAAGTTAACACTCTCACGCAAAGTCAAACCTTGACAAGTGGTTCCAACAACCCCATTGACACATCAAAAAAAGTGGTTCTCAAGCTACTCAAGTCAATCCACCATCCACATCAAACCCATCTATCATCAACCCTAATTAAAACAACACCTTGGTTACGAATCCCATCAACCAAGGTAATACCTTGGTCACACCTCAAATACCACAAAGGAAGATTTTTAATCAATGGACTCAAGGTCCTAGTATGTCATTACCATCGCAAAATCTAATGGCATCATCCTCATCATTTCCCATAGTCCCGTTTACCAAGAAAAATCAATTGTGACCTCCAACTTGCATTCCTCCACCTCCATCTACCATCTTACAAGGGATGTCAAATCAAGGGAACCCTCCACCTCTCATTATTAATCTGCTACCCACTCAGAACATCAACACTCACAATATATCTCAGATATCCCAACAACCACTTGATGCTACATTACAAGCACATGCCTTAGCTTTACAACAACCACAAGCTTATCAACAAGCCATCCGACTACATCAACAACATCATACAGCCTTAGTAGCACAACAACAACATCAAGAAACCTTAGTAGCACAACAACAACAACATCAAGAAACCTTAGTAGAACATCAAAAACATCAAGCCACCTTAGTATCACAACAACAAGAAGAAGTCTAGCAAGCTGTCTTGGTAGTGCAACAATAACAACAAGCTTAAAAAATTGCCTTAGTAGTGCAACAACAACAAAAATCCCAACAAGCCCTAGTGGTGCAACAACAACAAGAAGCTCAACAACAAGCCTTACTAGCCTCAGTAGTATGCCCAACAACAACAACAAGGTCCTTATTATCCTCATTTGAACATCATCAATCCAAATGCATCAGGAACATATCAATCACCTTCACAATATCCTACACCAGCATACATGCCATACAACACCTTATCATATCAAAATACCACATACAATGCATCTGTCATCCTAGCATATGTTCATCCACCAAACCCACAAAATGATCTAGCATCAGAACTTAAGGTGTTGTCACAAGGAACACAAGATTTTCGGATGGGAAAGACAAAGAAGCCTCACACACAAAATCTATGTATGTATCCATTTGATTGAAACATCACAATGATACCATTCCCTCCTGGCTTTGAAATCCCCAAATTCAAAAAATACAAAGGGAGAGGAAATCATGTAGACCACATCAAAGAATTTAATGTCATGTGCATGGAGGTGGCCTATAATGACTCTTACTTAATGTGCCTCTTCCCATGAAGTTTAACAAGTCCAACGATGGACTGGTTTTCTCAATTGCCTCCAGGTATTAAAAGTTTCCAAGAAATCACTAATAAAATCATCGATCACTTCTCCTTTAATCTTGACATGGACGTAAGCCTAGAAGATTTGTACACTCTTAGACAAAATAAAGGAGAAAATTTTTCCAATTTCTTGTGACGATGGAGGCAAAGAGCTAGTAAAAGCAAGTGGCCACTTCTCGACGAACAATAAGTGGGAATTATCATAGAAAATATAGATCTAGATCTATCCTTCCACTTGAAAATGCAGTGCATTACCTCTTATGATGAGCTTGTCCCCAGAGCCCTTAACATCGAGAGAGCTCTAATCTCATAGGGAAACACACAAGTGTATAAAGACAACCGCCCATCCACTAGTTTTAACAACAAGCCCCGCTATTGGGCCAAGAACAAAAATGTTACTAGTGATGGGGTTGTTGATGTAAAGGTGGTCTTAACTGCTCCTAGAATAGAAAACACCCAATGCATGAAAACACAACTATACACACAACCACCAAACAATGAACTAACGATCAATGCTGCAAACACTCAATCCAGACAATAGAGAACAAACAATGCTCCTAAGCGATAATTCACTCCCTTAGGGGAGCTTATGGAAGACATGTTAAAGAGGTTGATACAGTCTAATCTTATCACGCTCCTAAATTTCTCAAACTATTAAAAGCCACAAATCAAACCCCATAGCTATAGAGAAGATCACTTTTGTGAATTTCATTGGTACAAAGGTCATAGCACACAAAATTATTTTAGGCTCAAACATCTAGTAGAGGATCTTATTGAACAAAGGGACATTGAGGTCGATCAAAAATTTGGGAATGAAAATCTGAAAATTTACGCAAACCGTATGCCTGATAATGGAAAAACAAAAGATTCGACAAAGGCATCAACTTCAAACAATACCCAAGATAAAACATTGGGACATGTTTATGTTGTTTATGAGGAATCAAACATGTATCAAGATACTATTTTAAAACAAATGGGTATGTGCAAGATCATCATGTAAAAGATATGCCCTTAAGTGGCAAAAAATTCAAAAAAATTAGAGTTAGGCAACTTGACGTAAAAATTTGAATAAGTTATCTATATTATTTTTAAAATGTGTAACAATAGAATCTATAGAAAATTGAATTTAGTTTCTAAACTACTAGGTTTAGTTTAAAAAAACAAAAATCTATTTGGTGAAAATTTGAAATTTCAATGCAATAGTACTTAAATTTCAGGGAAAAAATAAGTAGGTGTCTATCTGACCACCCTAACCACAATAAAATGATGATATTTTTTTATAATATTTAATATATAAGTATAGGACTCATGTCCCAATGTGATGCATATTTTTGTAATTTTTTCCAAGTAAATAATTAATTATGAATTTTTTATTACAACTTTTAAAAAATATAAAAACTCATATGTCTGACCACCTTAACTTGGTCAAAACTTCATGAAATTTAAATTTTCTTTTTTTAATCCTATAGTATGCAAAGCATAGCATGTTACACATGTTTTAGATTCAAAAAATGTGATATCGTTTGAAAGCTATAGATGTTTTTCACTCAGCCTATCAATCAAGACTTTAGTCATAATTTGAATAGAAAATGAATAATAATTACTTATTAAATTCAAATTAAAGCATAATTTATATTGGTGGAAAGCTAAGAATCTCTTTTAAGAACCCTTTTAATTTCATCAATTTTGGGTTAAAAAAAAGTCATCAGACACATACCCATCATATTGCCACTTTTTGGCCCATCATGATCTTGCACATACTGAAATTCCAAACCCATCAATAGTGTTTGGCACTATTTTATATCCTAACGACATCAAGTGTATATAATATTTTGATATCTCTCCCACATATGATTCAATGATTGGGCATGTTGAAGAAGTTCCAAATAAGCCAAAAGTATCCCTTATTGTACCCATACCCACTGACTGTTGCGAATAATCTTTTACTAATGATATATCATCCACCCAAGGATCATGTCAAGAGGAGGCTCTTGAGGATGAAAATTTTTATTCCTAATCGAGTCAAGATCAAGAACCCCTATCCCTAGAGTTTCACAAAGAACTAAGGGACATCTTCCAAACCATTTTAATCTCCAAAGATTTCCTTGATATCACTCCTGAGATGTTTCTTTTAGATGTCCAAAACATGAGTCTCCCACTCTTGATATTCCTACACAAGAGCAAGCAACAATCGAGATTATTGATTCTTACAATGATTGTGCATCATCAAAATCTTTTGAGTTAGTACCAACATTTCTTGAAGTAGTATCAAAAAATAACAATGTCATAGAATCAAAGAAAATAGTTCATGAGCAAGCATAAATTGAGATTCTTGATTCTTACATTGATTGTGCATCATCGACACCTTTTGAAATAGTATCAATAGAAAATGATGTCATAGAATTAGAGAAAAATGTTCATATTCCTGAACAATAGGAACCTATAGCAATATCATGTGTTCATGACAAGTACTATTCAGTGGCTATGGATCAGAGGATACATTATCAGGGAAAAGGATTAGGTATTGATAATACCTTCACAACACTGGGGGTAATCTTTTCTACAACAAACATCAACATATGGGGCACGAAGGACCCTTATGATGAAAATTTTGTCAATGCTACAACTAGTTGTATCATGAGTTGGCATTCACCCATCATCTCATACAAAAAATTGGGACCAACATAAAAAGAAGAATTTCTATCAAGATCATCAAAGAAAATGAAGCAAAAAAACAAAAAGGACAAAGAAAATGCAAATGGATACCAAAAAAAAATAAAGAAAATCATCCCGCCAAAACTCCATTAGTCAAAGAAACTATGAGGAAAATAACCATCAAAAGATTCCTCAAATTATACAAAAGCAAGCTTCTTAAGCAAGGAACAAAGTATATCTAGTGGTTGGTACTAATTCCATGAAAACCTCCATTCCCACCCATCATCGCTCATCTTCCCAAGTTTGGAGGGTCAAAGGTTCCAAAGTATCAACCAATCCATCTCATATTCCTTCATGCATGAAACCATCCAATCCATTCATGATATCCAATTCTCGTATTGACCGTGTGTTGGAAGCTACCCTTCATCATAAGGATTCTGAAGGCACTCTATTGCAATGTGCACACATAGACAAGGTTAATTCTGGTATCCACAAGGAAGATAAAAGTTCTTCAAGGTTGCATTCAAGTGCTCATATCTTAGCAAAGAAACTTCTTCAAGAAGGGTATCGTTAGCATGTTATGAAAGTGGCCTCCACATCAATGCCACCAGGTGGTTCAATATGAGGCTAACATTTCCAATAAATCTCAAAAAATGAAAAAAATAAAAAAAATGATAAAAATCCGAAAAAAGGGATTGAAAATAGTAAAGATAAAAATTGTCCTCCAATGAAAACCACTATAGTGGCGCTTTGGGCAAGTACTATGATGAAAACCTGGCAAACAAACGTCATGAGTAGAATCAAGTTTTTATATGATCCTTCTTAGATAGAAGCATCTCATCTTTGTCATGATAAATCCAATGTTCCCTCCATCCATCCAATCCATCTTTATCCAGGTATTCAACTTTATCTTGATCTTGACAAAGATTCAGTGTAGACTTCAACTCTACTCATGACAAAATTTTGACAGGCTCTTTACCATTTTATCTTATGAAGACCTATAGCCCATATCTAGCATGCTAAAAATTTGCTAAATTTTTTCATACACATTACCTATATTCGTTATCCATTGCATTATGAAGAATTGCTAAACATTGGGGGTAGGTTATTGTACTCTTGTTTTTGAATAACTCTTGATCCATGTCTTATATCTCCCAAACATGACATCAAAATCATGATCTAGGTATCACTTGCCTTAGAAATCTCATTGAAAACACCAAAAAACATTCATAAAACATTCATCCAGAAAATCCAAAAACATTCATAAAATCTTGTCCAAAAAATCCAAAAACATTTGCAAAATTGTAAAGGAAAAATCAAAAACAATAGAAAACATCAAAAATCCAACAAATAATGTCTCTTTGTCAAACTACATTGTCTCTAAGATTGAATGTAGGTAAGGCCATTATTGATGTGTGCCCGAGACACCCTAGGTCAGTCTTTAGCGGTTTGTTGTAATTAATTGTCGTCTCTCGTCTGTTCATATCTTTGTCCTGAAAAATCAGTCAAGTTATTTGAACTACATTGTCTTTGAGCTTGAACATAGGCAAGGCCATCATTGATGTGCCCCCAAGACACCCTAGGTTAGTCTTTAGCGGTCTGTTGTAATTAACTGTCATCTCTCGTCTATTCATATCTTTGTCCTATAAATCGGTTGAGTTAGTAGAACTATGTGGTCTTTGCATGTATAACATAGGCAAGGATAATCTTTGATCAGTCCCCGAGGCCCCTAGGATAGGTCTCTTAGGTTAGGTTCTTGGTCGAAACTTGGAAATTCTTTGGAAACCCCTTGTTGATTTAAGATAGCTTCGGTTAGATATAAATGATGATTGCATTCATGCATTATCATCATTTATATTTAACCTAAACTATTATTAAAATATAAATCCTTCAAATTAAATATTCAAATTTCTGTAGATGATCAAAATTCGAATTTGAATAAATTGAATTTCATATAAAATGATTATTGTATAAGCATTCATATTAGTTTTAGTTAAAAGGCTTCTGTTAGTTAAGAAGCCCGCGCGCTCAAGGGACACATCCCATGAGTGGAGGTGTCTTCACTTTGTGGAGACACATCCTCTAATGAGACATGTCTCTCCTTGAGGCACGTCTTCATCTTATTTAAGGGACTTCTTTCCCTTACTTGCAGAATATATAAATTGATGAATGTTCTGCAATCAGTACATTTTGCCATATAAAATTCAAATCAGACTTAGAAGTAAGAACAAGATTTCATACTTAGAATTCCATAGGTACATTTAGGATTAAAATCTGATAAATTTTGATTACATTTACATGGTATCAGAGCAATGTTGTGTGAATCCAAATCAAAACTAGATATCATATTGCTCTAGAAAATTCATATTTTAAAAAATCGAATTCACATCACATTCTTCATAATGACAGGTGTGATTAGATTTGAAGATCTTCTTGCAGGAGCAGATAATTTCACATCATGGAAATTTAGAATCATGATGATCCTTAGAGAGAATAAGCTAAATTCACTTGTGAGAGAAAATATGAAGGAAAAAAAGTCTGAACCTGAGAAAACTCAATGGATAGAAAACAATGAAAAGGCCATGAAAATCCTAGTAGATGTAGTTAGGGATCATATAGTGCCCATCCTAGAAAAACATGAAACTGCATATCATATGTACAAATCTCTTTAGAGTACTTATGAGATCAACAACACCTGCAAGACTCTTGCATTAAAAAGGCAAATCAACAATGTTCAAATAATCAAAGGAGAGTCCATTAATGCATACTTCATGAGGATTATTGAACTAAGGGATCAATTATCCACAATTGGATATCAGATTGATATTAAAGAGTTAACTCTAATTGCACTAGGAGGCCTACCAAACTCATGGGAGTCATTTGTTCAAGGAATAAGTGCAAGATCTAAACTCTCTAAGTTTGACAGGCTAAGAACTGACTGCCTTCAAGAAGAAACAAGACTCTCCTCAAAAGAAAACAAACAGAAAAACATAGATGAAGACATTGATGTCCTCCACAAGACATCTAATAAAAGGAATAAGAAAAACTCCTACAAGAAAGGATCTTTTAAAAGAAAGAGAAATTCCAATGGAAAGGGATCTTCTAAAAAGAAAGACATCTCTCAAGTGCAATGCTCTAGATGTGATCAATATGGCCACTATGCAATGAAGTGCTTTGGTAGATCAAAGCAACAAGCATATTTTTCCAAAGTAGGAAAGACAAATTTAGATCATGAATCTGAGAACTTTGTGTTCTATTCAGCCTTATCTAGTCAAGTATCTAACAACATCAACAACTGGGTGATTGATAGTGGTTCTTCAAGGCACATCACAAAGTTTAGAGAACACTTAGACACTATGACTGTAGAGTCTGATGAAGAAGTAGCAATTGGGGATGATTCTACACATCAAGTAAAAGGGTTTGTAACTTGTTCCATCACATTGAAATCTGGTCTCTCCCTTTAACTCACTGGAGTCTTATTTGTACCTGGAATAAAGAGGAATCTAATATCCATCTCTGCCCTTGAAGACAATGGATATAGGGTTACATTTATGGATGGAAAAGTTCTAGCATGGCCTAAAAACTCAACTATCAAGAAAGCCCAAACCATAGGTGTAAGACAAGGGTACCTTTACAAACTTTGCACTGAAGTTAAACAAGCCCTTACCCTTGACACCTTTGAGTCAAATGAGATTTGGCATAGAAGATTAGGACACCTTCATTTCCATGCCCTACCTTCTATGGAAAAACTTGTAACAGGCTTACCTAAGTTAAAACCATCTCATGAAGTAACTTGTAAAGGTTGTGCCTTAGGAAAGAATACAAAGGGATCCTTTCCCATTAGTTTGAGCAAAACCCTAAATGTGTTAGATCTGGTTCACTCTGACTTATGTGGACCCATGTATGTACCTTCTAAAGTAGGATTTCTATACTATGTCATATTTATAGATGACTTCTCTAGGAAAACCTGGATCTATTTCCTTAAGTGTAAAGAGTCAATAGAAATCCTCAAAAGGTTCAAAGAGTTCAAAGCACTTACAAAAAACTTCTCTGGGAAGAAAATAAAAACCTTAAGGATAGACAATGGGAAAGAATACACCTCTGAAATTTTTAAGGAATTCTGCATGAGTGCTAGAATTAAGAGGGAGTTCACTGTGGCCTACAACCCTCAACAAAATGGGGTTGTGGAAAGGAAAAATAGAACCATTGTAGAAGCTGCCAAAGCAATGTTGCTTGACCAAAACATTGAAACCTCTTTTTGGGAAGAAGCCTCTAGGACTACTGTCTACATCCAAAATAGATGTCCTCATTCTCATCTTGATAACAAAACTCCTGAAGAAGCCTTCATTGGCATAAAACCTGACATTAGTCACTTTAGGATTCTTGGTTGCCCTGTCTATATTCATGTGCCCAAGGAGAAGAGATTCAAACTTGAACCTTCCAGAAAGAAAGGGATATTTATGGGATATAGTGAAACCTCCAAGGCCTTCAGGATATTCTTACCTGGGTAGAATCAAATTGAATTGAGCAGAGATGTCATCTTTGAAGAAGATGTTGCATTCAAGAGGGCGAGAAGTTCTAGTGAGACTGAAACCTATTCCCCTAGTGTACCTAAAATGGAACCTACTCCTGAGATTCATAGGGAGCATCTTAAGGAAATGCCACATGAACTTCCTTCTACTTCAAATGAGAATACAAATGACAACGACAGAAAGAGACCACTTTGGGCCAAGAAGATGATCAAAGAAGTAGAAGATCATGCAACACCCAAAGGAACATTCAGGGAGAGTAAAAGACCCAAACGTTTCTCTAGCTATGTTGCTCTAATGAACAACATCATAAACTTAGAACCTATTAGTGTTCAGAAGATTTCCGACATCAAGCATGGAAGGATGCAATGACAGAGGAATATCAATCTATTCTAAAGAATGATGTATGGGATATAGTGCCTAGACCAAAAGAGAAATTAGTTGTCTCTTCCAAATGGCTCTTCAAAATCAAGCATGCTGCTAATGGAAATATAGAAAAACATAAAGCACGTTTTGTGGCAAGGGGTTTTTCTCAAAAGGAAGGCATTGATTACGAAGAAACATTTGCACCTGTTGCCCGTTACACATCCGTGAGAGCAGTGTTAGCCATTGCAGCAGCTAAAGGTTGGAAGATCCATCAAATGGATGTGAAAATTGCCTTCCTGAATGGAACCATTGAAGAAGAAGTCTATTTGGAACAGCCTGAAGGTTTTGTGATACATAAACCTGACTCACATGTATGCAGACTGAAGAAATCCCTCTATGGACTTAAACAGGCTCCCAGGGTCTAGTATGAAAGAATTGACATCTATCTCTTGGGATTAGGATTTTCCAAGAATGATGCTTACTCCAATCTTTACTTCAAGGTAATTAAAGGTGATATGCTAATAATTATTTTATATGTTGATGACCTACTGATAACAGGAGAAGATCACCTCATTACTCAAGGGAAGCAGGATCTAATTTCTGAATTTGACATGAAAGACTTGGGCATTCTACACTATTTCCTAGGTTTAGAAGTATGGCAGAAATCAGAGGGCATTATACTAAACCAAGGGAAGTATACTATTGATATTCTGAAGAGATTTGGA
>VDFB02376534.1:0-19602 GCA_007258455.2 Sequoia sempervirens
ATCCTCTTTATCAAGACCATATTCCTCATGTTGCTTCAGAACTTGTTCAAGCTTGTGAACTTGATGTTCTAGTTCATCATGATTGTCAACCTCTTCTAACAAGTATGATTCCTTGTTATTCAACTTTGAACAAAAATGTTCAATTATGTTTGTGCACATTTCTTCATAAAGCTCAATATTATCTTCTTCATTCATAACTTTCTCTAAGATATCAAGGCTCATTTGAAAATGATGCTAGGTTCAATTTTATGCTTTTTATCATGATCCAAGGCTCCATTGTCAAATTTATTCTCATCAATCAACAACTCACCACATTGTTTGATGTCTTCATGTTGTTCTGAAACCATTGTTGGTGTGATCAAACTCACACCTTTTTAATATTGAATGAAAAAAGGTAACTCATCATTCCAAACCATGAATTGCTCTTTGTCATCAACCACTTTCACCTTTTCACCCTACTGTCCTATTGAAGCATTTTTACCATCTTCATCAAAACAAGGAAGTTCATAAGTTAGAGCATTCAAAGATACATCTTGAAAGTTTCATGTCCAATATTCTCTTATTCTAATTGTTATTTCTCTATAGCTATTTGCAATAGGTTTGTATCTTTAACTTCCTCCATGGTGAGTGAGTTTGTCTTGATCAAGGGTCTGCTCTTCTACTTTCTAGATGTTAGAGCATGGTTCCATTTGTATGATTGGTAGAGGAACCTCATAGGGTGGAAAAGATGGCCCTTTCCAACTTGAAATCTTAAGGGTAGAAGGATCATTGGTAAGATCACGATGTGACATCATTGACTGCTCTTGGTTATGAATTGGCTATTGGATTGAAAGAGCAGTCCTAAAACTTGGAATTTTGACACAAGGAGGCTTACTTGAGGACTCAAAAGGTTTTTCTTGTTTAAAACTTGGAATCTCGAACTTGGAAACCTATTCATTCAAAGGATGATTCATCATTATAGGAAAAGTTGAACTAAAACTAGGAATGCAAGAGGATAACTGGGTTTCATACCTTTGTACTTGTGTGCAAGAAAGTGTTTTATTTTTTCTTCTTTGGCTGCAACTTGTCTAGAAATAAACTCTTGTTCATACAATTGTGCCTCCAGCTCCTTTTGATGAATATGATCTTGATGAGTAAACTCTTATTATTGCATACAATACTCCTACTCTTTTGTGACAACCTCTATTTTCCTTTGCAAGTCTAATGTTATATCTCTGATACTCATGTTATTGGAATCTTGAGGTTGATTCACAGAGTAGTTCTGCTGACTATGACAAAAAATATTTTCTTGCAAATGATTATAGGCATGGGTAGGTTGCTAAGAAAGTTGAGCAAGGGTGGGAGGGTGGAAAACTTGATAGGTTTGTTGGTAGCTTGCTGCCACATGCCCTTTGTAATAAAACCAACAAGTTGTTTTGTGTGATAAGAGGGAATATATGTAGGATTTTCATGGAATGGAGGTGAAAATACATGTTGACCATGAAAATTGGACATATTAAAGCATTGTAAAACTGAAAATTTCTTGGAAATATTCTTGAAATGAAAGCAAAAAGATTTTCCTTCTTTATTAGACTAAACATACCAACACCTAGTCTTCTTCAACCAGTAGATTTTGATCTTTAAGTCACCAAATATGTAGATTTCAACCTCTTAAAGGTCTAAAAGTTGTTAGCTGCATATCAAACTAGCAATAACATGGATTTTCTTGAACTATCCTGACTTGACAGTCCCACTAGGCATGCCAAAAATTGTTGTCTCTAAAAACTATGCCCCTACTAAGTTGCAAAACTTAGGATTTTGGAGAAACATGGGAACATTCCCAGGCCTATGGGTTGCCTAAACTTGGAATTTACCACTAGATAAAGTTGGCTCTTTAAGGTACTCACCTAAAACTACTCTAAAGACTTGCAGAGGAGAAGGGTAAAAGGAAGCATAAATTGAAAATAAAATCCTATGGCAATGCACCTAAACATTAATGGCGACAGGTTATAAAACAACTCGAACACATAGTTCAATCAAAGGAAAAGCTTGACATACACACCATAGTATTGATATGTTTCTTGCATAAATATTTCATAAGAAGGTTTTAATGCATGCCTACACCTAGAAGGAAAGATGTTTTTCACAACTAGAACCATGTGTATTTTAACACAACTTATAACTTGCAAAATACATAATATTTTGTAAAGGTGCTAACCATGAGACAAAACTACAAGGAATTAGATGATTTCACAAGTAATTTCATCAATTGATTCAAACACATGCACACAATAGAACAAAAAAATTGAGAAGGAAAAATAACTTAACTGCATTGATATCCAAGGTATCCACTATCATACATGTCAAAAGAGTTACAAAACACTATATTTTTCTCTAAGGATTCCAAGAAGTCACAAAGTGGGAAAAAGAACAGGTAAGAACTTCCTTCACAAATGAGAAGTGAAGTGACAATAATCTCTCCCAAGTACTTGCACCAAAATAGGAATTAGAAACTTCCTCAGCTGTATGCAACAAAAAAGCCTAAAATATAGCATCCAAATCCACTCCAAAATGGAGAAAAGGTCAAAAAATAACCTTACCCACCATAAAAGCATTCAAAATTTCTCCTAAATTCTCTCCAAATCCTTTAAACTCAATCAAAATAAACTCTATATTCTCTCCACATGCTGGTCAACCTCCTCCAACTTCCCTAGATATGCTTGGCACAACATAAAACTCCAACTATATCACCCTTTCACTAAATCTTAAAATCACATGCTTTATTATCTTTATTTTTCAATTATAACATTATTTAAAGTGATTTATAAGTCATCACTTAAATAAAGTTGTACATTTTAACCTTGTTGCAAAAAATAAAGACTCCTTGACTCTGCCATTCTTTGATTGAATATAAAAAAAAAATACTTTTGAAGACTTTGTGGAATATGCAAAAGATGCATAAAGTGCTAAGTGTTTTATCAAAGGGGGTATTAGTTATATGCATGGGAAATTTTAAAACAAATATAAAAAATACCTTTGGAAATCTATCAAACCTTAGGGTTTTGAAACCCTAGACACAAAGCACCAAAAAACTCCATTTCACTTTTCATTTTGTATATGGAATTCTTCTAGAAAACTCACTTTGTTTTCTTGATTCGTGCCACCATGGTTTTCATTTAGCTTCTTCTACACTTTCATGGAGATTTTATGAAGAATACCCATGGGCATGTATGCTAGAAACATGCTTGAGTAAGCATTAATCTGCGCACACAAACCTTTTCCTTCATTTATGTGTACAAAAACTTATTTCAAGCTCTATCATGCATGAATGATGAATATATTTAGTTTTTTCTGTGTATTCCATGCTTGAATGCTTTGGTTTTTCTGTAAAATGGTGAAAAGGCTCTTATCCTTGCATTTTTACCTTGAGATTTTTGAAAAATCTCAAAGGTATCATTTATTTACAGGTTGTGATGTACTACTTTTACACTTTCAAAGAAAATGAATAAAACTCTTAGGTATGTGCAGGATCATCATGGAAAAAATAAGTCCTTATGGCAAAAAATTAGAAAATCGTAGATAGGCAACTTGACATAAAAAATTTGAATAATATATGTATTATTTCAAAAAAATATGTAAGAATAGAATTTTTAGCAAATTGAATGCTCTAAACTACTACAATTCTTTTTTTAACCCATTTTAGAAAATTTGAAATTTCAATGCAGTAGCACTTAAATTCCTCTGTGGAAAAAAAGTATGAAGTAGGTGTCTATTTTAACCACCCTAACAACAATAAAATGATAATATTTTTTCTAATTTTTTCCAAGCAATTAATTATGAATTTTTACAACTTCTAAAAAATAAAACTCATATGTATGACCACCTTTAACTTGGTCAAAACTTCATGAAATTCAATTCTTTTCTTTTTTAATCCTATAGTATGGAAGCATAGAATGAAAATATTTGATTCAAAGAATGGATATTGTTTGAAAGCTATAAATGTTTTTCAATTAGCTTATCAATCAAGACTTTAGTCAGAATTTCAATAGAAAATGAATAATAATTAATTATTAAATTCAAATTAAAACATAATTTATATTGTGAAAGTTGGAGAATCTCCCTAAAATCCCTTTGTTTCATTAATTTTGGGTTAAAAAAAGTCACACCACATACCCATCATATTGCCACTTTTTGGCCCATCATGATCTTGCACATACCCTCTTCATGTATTTGCTTGGCCTCACAACACTCTTGATTTTCCCTCATGCATTTAAAACTTGAGGTTTTCCTTTTACAAGATTCAAGGTTTACTCATTTTGTACCTATAAGGGGTTTTCCTCTACATTTTCTTGGAAAATATGATGTAGGCTTTTCATTTAGCAAAATTTCAAGAAGAGGTAAAAACCCTCAAGAGCTTATTTTCCTATAGTATATGCTTATGCTCAGCCTTCATATATCTTACACATTTCAATTTAAGTTTTCTCATAGAAATTTTAGCTTTTATATTCCTTGGCTGAGAGTTTAGGCAACCCACAGGCCTAAGAATGTTCCCCTGTTTCTCCAAAATGCTAAGTTCTACAACTTAGCAGGGGCACAATTTTGAGAGACAACAATACCCTCAACCTTAAACCCTGAACCCTAAGTTATTAAACCCTTATACATTAAACCTTTAACCCTAATTCATCAACCCTATACGTTAAACCCTAATATATTAGCGCTTAACCTTTCAACCTTAATCCCTTAAGCCCTCAACCCTTAAACCCTAAATCATTGACCCCTAAACCTTAAACCTTAATCCCTTAACCCTCAACCCTAAACCCTATCCCTTAAGCCTCAAAACTCAACCCTTAAACCCTCAACCCTAAACCTAATACCCCCAACCCTATACCCAATATCCTAAACCCTAATCCCTATACCCTATACACTTAACCCTATACCTTCAACTATGAACACTATCCCTCAACCCTCAACACTATACCTTAAACCCTAAAACCTACACCTTCAACCCTCATCCCTATACCCTATACCCTCAACCTTATAACCTAAACTCTTAACATTATCCCTCAAGACTATACTTAAACTCAAAGCCCTACATTCAAACTTTTACCCTAAACCTCAAACCCTAAACCCTAAACCCTCAATCCTAAACCCAATACCCTCAACCCTATACACTTAACTCTATACCTCAACCTTGAACACTATCCATCAACCCTCAACCCTATACCATAAACCCTAAACACTAAACCCTCAACCCTCATCCTTATACCCTATACCCTCAACCTTATACCCTAAACCCTAAACATTATCCCTCAAACCTAAACTAAAATGGTAAACCCTAACTCTCAACCTTTAACTTTATACCTTATACCATAAACTGTACAACCTAAACCCCATACACAATATCCTAAATTCTAATCCCTATACCCTACACACTTAACCATATACCCTCAATCCTAAACATTATCCCTTAACCCTCAACCTTAAACCTTAAAGCCTAAACTTTACACCCTACACCCTCATCCCTATACCCTATACTTGAAGCTTATAACGTCAACCCTTAACCATATAATTAATCCCTAAACCCTACATTCAACCTTGTACCCAAAACCCAAAACCCAAAACCCTCAACCCTAAAACCAATACCCTCAACCCTATACCAAATATCCTAAAACCTAATCCCTATATCCTATACAATTAACCCTATACCTTAAACCCTAAACTCTACACCTTCAACCCTCATCCATATACCCTATACCCTCAACCCTATAACCTAAACCCTGAACATTATCCCTCAACCCTATACCTAAACTCTAAACCATACATTCAACCTTATACCC
This sequence comes from Sequoia sempervirens, assembly GCA_007258455.2. Taxonomy (NCBI): domain Eukaryota; kingdom Viridiplantae; phylum Streptophyta; class Pinopsida; order Cupressales; family Cupressaceae; genus Sequoia; species Sequoia sempervirens. The sequence continues at coordinate 5,817 of VDFB02376534.1, forward strand.
TAAAACCTCTATCCTAAACCCAATACCCTCAACCATATACCCAATATTCTAACCCTAATACCTATATCCTATACCCCAAACCTTGAACACTATCCCTCAACCCTCAACCCTATACCATAAAACCTTAACCCTACACCCTTAACCCTCATACCTATACCCTATATACTCAACCTTATACCCTAAACCTTAAACATTATCCCTCAACCCTATACTTAAATAGTAAACCCTACACTCTCAACCCTTAACCATATACCTTATAATATAAACCCTACACCCTAAATCCTATACACAATATCCTAAACCCTAATCCCTATACCCTATACATTGAACCTTATACCCTCAACCCTAAACATTATCCATCAACCCTCAACCCTATACCTTAAACTCTAAACCCTACACCCTAAACCCTTGTCCCTATATCCTATACCTCAAGCTTATAACCTGAAACCTAAACATTATCTCTCAACCCTCAACCCTCAACCCTAATACTCCTAATCATAAACCCAACACCTAAACTTATACCTAATGATCCCAAACTCTAATCCATATACCCTATAAACTTAACTCTATACCCCTCAATCAGTACCTAAACTCCTAAACCCACCCTCAACCTCATCTATCTTTCTACCTCCCTCTCTCTCTCTCCTCTGCCTCTCAATTCCTCTCTCACTCCATCCCTCTTTCTCTAATTCTATACCACATTTAACCTTATAACCTTTAACTCCTCAACCCTATACTTACATCTCAACCCTATAGTGAATATCCTAAACCCTAATCCCTGCCACCTATACCAAATATCCTAAACTTCTAATGCCTATACTTCCTATATATACTTTTAACCTAGAGTACTCCCAACCCTGACTACTTCATATTGAAACCTCTCAAACCTATACCTTTAATCCCTAAACCCTACACCTTTCAACCCTCATCCCTATACCCTATACCCTTAACCTTATACGCTAAAACCTAAACATTATCCCTTAACCCTATACTTAAACCCTAAACCCTACACTCTCAACCCTTAACCCTATACTTTATACCCTAAACATTGCACCCTAAATCCTATACCCAATATCCTAAACCCTAATCCCTATACCCTATACACTTTAACCTTATACCCTCAACCCTCAACCCTCAACTTATACTTAAACTCTCAACCCTACATTCAACCTTATAACCTAAACCCTTAACCATAAACCCAATACCCTCAACCCTATATTGAATATCCTAAACCCTAATCCCTATACCCTATACACTTAACACTATACCCTCAACCCTAAAAAATATCCCTCAACCCTTAACCCTATAACTTAAACCCTCGACCCTAAACCCTCATCACTCATCCCTCATTCCTATAACCTATACCTTAACCTTGTACCCTAAACCCTAAACATTATCCCTCAACCCTATACTTAAACTCTAAACCCTACATTCAACCTTCTACCCTACACCCTAATCCTTAAACCTATTACCCTCAACCCTATAACCAATATCCTAAACTGCAATCCCTTTACCTCATGCACTTAACCTTATACCCCTGAAACCCTTAACACTATCCTTCAACCCTCAACCCTCAACCCTATACCTTAAACCCTAAACCCTAAACCTTCTTTTCAACCCTCATCCCTACACACCTACTATATAATTTCAACCTTATAACCTAAATAATGAACATAATCCATCAACCCTATACTTAAACCCTAAACCCTATGACATTCAACCTTTGTACCCTAAACTAATCCTAAACCCCAAATACCTCAACCCTATACCCAATATTAGAAACCATAATCCTCTACTACCCTATACATGTAGCTCCTATACCCTCAACTTTTGAATACTATCCCTCAAACCTCTACCCTATACCTTAAACCCTAAACCCTACACTCTCAACCCTCATCCCTATACCCTATACCCTTAACCTTATACCCTAAACCTTAAACATTATCCCTCAACCCTATACTTAAATGGTAAACCCTACACTCTCAAGCCTTAACCCTATACCTTATACCCTAAACCCTACACCCTAATCCATTCACACTATACACTTAACCTTATACCCTCAACCTTGAACATTATCCCTCAACCCTCAACCCTCAACCCTCAAACTTATACTTAAACCCTAAACCCTACATTCAACCTTGTACCCTAAACCTTAAAACCTCAACCCTAAACATAATATCCTCAACCCAATACCCTCAACCATATACCCAATATCCTAAACCCTAATCCATATACCCTATACACTTAACCTTGTACCTTCAACCCGAAACACTATCCCTTAACCCTCAACCCTATACCTTAAACCCAGTTACTTGTGAAATTTTAAATTCCAAGGCCCGTATAAAAATCCTTTGATTTATGCCCTTGTTAAATCCTATATGTATTCAAATTGTGATTTCAGAAAATTTCATAACTAATCGCGGGCCTACTAAGTTTCCTAATTAAGCCACTAGGTTCTAAAACTCTAGAATTTCCCGATCGTAACCTTTGTGGTGATGGGCTATGAAGTCAGGATGTCGAAAGTTCGCAAAACCTTAAAACTCTCGACTGATGGTTATGAAGTTCTACTTCTCTATGACTGGGTAATTTCATTGGAATGCATGACTTTTAAGGTGTCAGATCATTAAATAAGCTACATGACACCTTTAGGGAATGTCTTCTCAAATTCTTTGCAATGTCAATTTGAAATGTAACATAATCTTTAAAATCCTCTGAAAGGACAGCTATTAAATAAGGAAGTTGGTGAAATAGATTTTGTAGTAGGTTGGTACATTTCCCTTGGCCAATAAATGGTCACTTATCACCACCAAAATTAAACAAGCCTACATGCAGGAGAAGGTAACAACATTTTTCAGTTCTAGAATTTTTCTCAAGATGGTACTTCCTGGTGAAGTTGTAGAATGGGAAGATGACCTAGTTCCTATCATACAACTCGATTTGAATTTTCTAGAAGAGGAACAATTCAACATCATTTCTAAACTACGTTCATTAGCCTAGAAAGAGAAAACCAACTATGTCGAGTATAACCAGATGATCTTCATCTTGGATGAAGAAGAAGAGTGTGTTGAATTATGCAATTTGGTAGTGGAAATGCAATTGGAATTGTTCAGGGTTCCAAATCATCTAGTGGTTTAGCGGTGTGCACGGGTTTTCACATCTTTTACGAAACTGTTTCTATCTAGAAGTATTTTTTCCTTCCGGTTGTTTTGAAGATCGTTACTTTTGTAATGTAACAGTTTTGGCATGTCTATATATAAAAAGAATCTCAAATATCGAGAGAATAGGAAGAAATAATGAATTTTTGAGTTTGGAAAAATAGTTTTGTTAATGCAGAGACCGGCACTTATAACCATTTAAGAAGGCAAAGAGATATTATAAACCTTTGTGTCTATCAGTATTATCTTTTATTACAATTGAATTGTGCTTCTTTGTAATCTCTTTAATGTTTATCTGCTATATGAAACTGGATATGTGATTATTTCTAGGACTTTGAATTCGAGATAATCCATCTGTTGTAAGAAGTTCTGCAAATCATTCTTTTCTTTTTTTTCTTATTGTGGGTTTAAGACAAATGAGCTTTGAATCATTTGTTTATATCGTTCTTATTCTATATTAGCTTATCACATTTACTTTCATGATTATGGGTAAATGTTTTTCAACCTTTCTTGCTTTCTAGTTAAAACCATACCCATTTTTTCCATTCATTGGATATCATTAGAAGGTAGTTGTGCCTTGTAAAATAAGCAGAGAGCACTTGCAAATACCATTTTCGGTGACTCAACTATCGGTGATCTTTGTCCTTTACCAGGGCGTTTTGAGTCATTTTCTATATTAACTCATGAAGGAAAACTCTATCAACCAACAAATTTTTGATGACTCTATTGGGGAAAGATGAATGCAATAAATAATTGGTTTCTTGTTCTTTAGAAAAAAATTAAGTACCTCCCTAAGGACAGAGGTTGGTGACTCTACAAATAGTGATGCACTTAGAAGTATTTTGTCTAAAGACTTGTGTTGATTTCATTTTTGTATTTACGTAATGGCATTAACTTTCTCTTAGCCATGGGGAAGTCATTTTGGCCCTCTCTCTTTACCTATATATTCACGATTTCTTGAAGGATCAAGAAAGCATTTTCTGAAATTTGATGTAGAAGGTCCTCTAGATGCTAAAAAACACATTTTGGCCTTCACAATTGCTTGTGGCATTTTGAGGGTAAGTGAAGAAGATGTTTTTTCTAGGCTATTTATTGAATCTCTTAATGGACATATTGCTGATTGGTTTTGTCATTTAGAAGATGATTGCATAACTGATTGGAATTTGTTAAGATATAAGGGCCCTGTAAGTTAAATTGCATTGTTAAGACAATTTTTCAATATTCATAAGCATGAAAATGAAAAGATCGGAGATTTTGTGGATAGGTTTAATATATTGCTTAGAGAGATGCCTACTTCTATTCAGCCAAATAAATGACTACAACTTTGCACTTTCATTTCTTCTTTGCACCTAGATGTTTAGTTCTATTTAAAAAGGTGTAAAATAAATGATATTAAAAAATTGTGCAAGAAGAGTTTGTTAAAATTGAGGATGATATGATTCAAAGTGGTCTATGGAAGGCGAACCTACTTGAGTTGAACAATGAAAACATAAAAATCATGCATTACTAAAAAAATCCCTCATCCTATAAAGTTCCAATACACACAGCCTCCTACTATTGAATATTGTAATCTCTTTGTTTTTACCCCTGAACATTTTAATAGGAAAAGAGTAATCGAGGAGGAAATTAATTATTGTGGTAATGGAAGGATTGAGGCCTATTATTTCCAGTGTGAACATGATAAATCTACAAATCAATCAAATGACAAAGAAGATGAACAATTCTTCAAAAATGATAATCTCTTAGATTCCTTGTTTGCAATAGAAATACATTCATTCACTTTTGCTACAGATGAAGAATTACTTGGAAGCATTCAACATGAGAATGAAATTACAAACATCTTATCTTCTAGTCATATGCACGATGAGTACAAAACTTTCAGATTTTCGGAGCAAGCTGGTGCTAAAATAAATTTACAAGAAGTTAGAAATGGTATTTTTCTTGAATATTTTCATTTTAAAGATCTTGATACCAAATATTTTTCTAAGTATAATATTGAAGATGATCAAACAGGTGAATGTGTTGAATCTCATATTATTCACCATCCTAATCAATGTTTCCATGAGGAAAAAAATGAATTTTTGTGTGAAAAACAAGTTATTGTGACTGTATTGCGAGACATGAGTGTAGGTGGTGAAATAAGTTATGAAATTGTTAAATCAGAAAGAGGAAATATTTTTAGTTGGGAACAGTTTCACTGGAAAGAAGGAGAATTCCCAGTCTAGTACACTTCTAGTTTTACAAGAATTTGGTGATCATTTTTTTGATTTGCATGATTCTTTATCTATCGATAGAAAGATTAAGCATGTTCCCAAATATAGTGGAATGTGTGTTGCAAGTCAAGATCTGGGATTTCAAAATGATATAATCACTTATATTTATGGTACCAAAAGGAGGGTTTCATCTTATGGTTTGTGCATGGGTTGTCCAATCTGAGGTCTAATTTCTTCAAGCTTGTTGGAATGAGTGTGTCATAAGGTTGTACCTGAGGTCATTGAGATGAATATTGAGGATCTTATGATATGTTGGATTGGTATAAGTTGTCAAACAAAACAGATGCATGATGAAAACTAGTTTCCTGAGGGCTAGATTATTGATAGAAGATTATTCTATCGAGCCACTCTTTTCAGTTTTATCAAGTTAGTCACCAGTTAGTGATTAACTATATGCTTGCTCATCTCCTACTCAAAATTATTTCATATGGGTTGTTATTTCTCTCAACTCGTGAATGAATTTACTTAAATAAAGGTTACTTGAAGGTAGGGTCCTTGGACCATATAAATAGTGGAAGTTTTGGTTTCTTTTTCTACTTTGTCTTGTTTCGGGCTTGCTCACTTTTGGTTGGTTCTTGGTTCCCCTCCACCCTTGATCTACAAGTAGTTCCCCATAATGCTTCTTTTCTTTAGACTTTGCACCCAATGGATTTGGACTAGTCTGCCCTAAAGCTTCTAGAGTTCTCTACATTTTCTACAAAAATACAGTCCCCAATCAGAGCCAATGTTACTTGTGAATTTTTTAAAATCCAAGGCCCGTATAAAAATACTTTGATTGATGCCCTTATTAAATCCTATATGTATTCAAATTGTAGTTTTAGTAAATTTCATAACTAATTGCAGCCTGCCAAGTTTCCTAAGTAAGCCACTAGGTTCTAAAATTCTAGAATCGCCCGATCGTAACTTTTGTGGTGATGGGCTATGGAGTTGGGATGTCACAAGTTTGCAAAACCTTAAAAATCCTGATTGATGGTTATGAAGTTTTAATTCTCTACAACCAGGTAATTTCATTGGAATGCATGACTTTTAAGGTGTCGGTTCATTAAATAAGTTGCACAACACCTTTAAGGAATGTCTTCTCAAATGCTTTGGAATATCAATTTTAAATGTAATGTAATATTTAAAATCCTCTGAAAGGATAGCTATTAAATAAGGAAGTTCATGAAATGGATTTCATAGCAGGTTGGCACATTTCTCTTAGCCAATAAATGGTCACTTCTCGCCACCAAAATTAAACAAGCCTGCATGCAAGAGAAGGTAACAACATTTTTCAGTTCTAGAATTTTTCTCAAGATGGTACTTCCTGGTGAAGTTGTAAAATGGGAAGATGAACTGGTTCATGTCATAAAACCTGATTTGAATTGGCCAAAAGAGGAACAATTTGACATCATTTTTGAACTATGTTTGTTAGCCTAGAAAGAGAAAACCAGTTATGCCGAGTATAATCAAATGATCTTCATCTTGGATGAAGAAGAAGAACATGTTGAATTACACAATTTGGTCATGGAAATGTAGTTGGAATTGTTCAGGGTTCTAGGTTAGCAAGCGGTTTAGTGGTGTGCATGGGTTTTCACGACACATAATGATAATGTCTTTTATGAAACTTTTTCTATCTAGAAGTTTTTTTTTCCTTCCGTTCATTTTCAAGACTGTTACTTTTGTAATGTAACAATTTTGGCGTCTCTCTATATAAAAAGAATCTAAAATATCAAGAAAGGGGGAAAAAAGGAGGAATAGGAAGAAAAGTAAGAATTTTGAGTCTAAAAAACAATTTTATTGTATAGAGAGGGGACCTTTGAACCTGCTTATACGCATTAAAGAATAAAGAGATATTATAAAACTTTGTGTCTATCAGTATTATCTTTTATTATAATTGAATTGTGCTTCTCTGTAATCTCTTTAATGTTTATCTGTTATATGAAACTAGGTGTGTGATTATTTATGGGACTTTTAATTTAGGATAATTCATCTATTGTAAGAAGTTTTGAAAATAATTCTTTTATTTTTTTTCCTATTGTGGGTTTAACACAAATGAGCTTTGAATCATTTGTTTATATCATTCTTATTATAGATTAGCTTATCGCATTTACTTTCATGATTATGGGTAAATGTTTGTGAACCTTTCTTGCTTTCTGGTTAAAAGCATACCTAGTTTTCCCATTCATTGAATATCATTATAAGGTAGCCATGCCTTGTAAAATAAGCAGAAAGCACTTGCAAATACCATTGTCAGTGAGTCAACTGTTTGTGATCTTTTTCCTTTACCTGGGCATTTTGAGTCATTTTTTGTATTCACTTATGAATGATAAATCTGTCAACCAATAAAACTTAAAACCTAAACTCATCCCTCATCTGTATACCATATACCATTGACTTTATACCTAATATCCTAAACTGTAACTCCTATACCCTATTCACTTAACCCTATAATCTCAACCCTATACCTTAAACACTAAACCTTACACCCTTAGCCCTGATAGGGGGAGAGAGAAAGAGGGGGGATTGAGGAGAGAGAGGGAGGGAGCGAAAGGGGAGATAATGATAAGTAGAGAGGGAAGGAGAGGTGGAGATATATGAGAGATAAAGATTAGATACAGAAGGACAAATGGAGGGAGAGAGAAGTGAGATAGAGAGCAACAAAGAGAGTGTAGTAGGGAGTGATGAAGCGAGAGGCAGGTAGAGAGGGATAGGTGAGGCAGAGAGAAGTAGAGAGAGATAGAGATAGAGGGAAGGAGGTTGGGTGGGAGAGAGAGGGGAGGAAGGAAGAGGTAAAGAGGGATGGGTGATATAAAGATTAGTAGAGAGAGAATGGTGAGATACAAAGGAGAGAGTTACAGAGAGGGAAAGAGAGATTGGTGAGATAGAGAGGAGAGAGAGAGTGAGAGAGAGAGAGAGATAGGAGGGAGAGAGCAAGAAAGAGAGGGAGAGGGAGGGAGAGGAGAGATAGAGAGTAGATTCAAAGGTAGAGAGGGAGACATAGTAGAGAGAGTGGATGGAGGAGGGGTAGATAGAGAGAGGGTGGGAGATGAGAGGGAAGGGATAGTAGAGAGAGAGAAGAGGAGGAGGGAGAAGGAGATAGCAGATGGAGTTCAGGAGAGGGAGGATAGAGGGAAGGAGAGGAAGGATGGAGGGGAGGAAGGAGATAGAAGGATGGATGGAGAAGGGAGATATAAATAAGACAATGAGGAGGGAGGATGCAGAGGAGGACATGTAGTGAGGAGAGAGGTGAGATAGAGAGGAATGATAGTGATGGAAGGAGGTGGTGAGGGGGAGGGAGGAAGGAGAGAGGAGGATAGAGATAAGAGGAATGGAGGAAGGAGAAGGTGGATAAAGAGAGTGGATGGATGGATAAGGAGATCTGGAAGAAGAGAAGCATGGAGGTGGAGATGGAGGAGGAAATGGAGGGGATAGAGGGTGAGGGAAGGAGTAGGGGGGATGGTAGTTCTTGAGCTCAAGGGAGAGAGAGTTAGATAAAGGGATGGAGATAGTGAGAGAGAGGTATAGAGTGTAAGGGATAAAAAATGAGTGAGATAGAGAGAGAAATAATACAACTTGCTGATTACTAAAATTTGACCTCCTGATTATTGAAATTGTACATGTTGATTACTAAAATTTGACTAAGTTTGAAATTTGTGAGATCTTCAAATAAACTATAATTTTCATTATAACTCCTACAGATCTGAAACCACTCTCAAACATCCTAAAACTATATACATGAAATATAACTTAAAGTATAAGAAAGTAAACATCCATATGTAAATGTCAAGTTTCTCTCAAAGATAACAAGAAAGAAAAAAATAGAAGAAAAACAAATTCAATGTAGACCAAAACGTGAACGCATTATAATGCACTCATGTTTTGTCTTGCTTTGGGAATCCCCAAGCCTTTGGCTTGGATTTTATTTGGATGTACAACCCAAAGGCTTGGAGGTCCTTCCTAATGTCCAAAGATGTTTTTTTGCAAATTCTACAATATTTTACATAGTCGTGTTTGTGCTCATCATCTAGTTTGCATGTGTTTCAATTTTGAACAAATCAAACACCTGGGTAATGTTAGGCTCTCTCTTAGCTATCTAATGATGTAATTTTTTTCACATTTTGACAATGTTAAGCCTTTGATCTATAATTTATTTTGTTTGTGTGTCTTTTTTTTGGAAAAGACTAGTGTTTGGTGTTTTTTTCATTACAAATTAACCATTCATCAAAATTTCAAATAAATTACATTTTCAGAAACTAGACTTCATTCTACATATATTAAAAAAAAACAATTAGTTCCAAAATTTATAGGGGTAGCATAGCCAAAATTCTATTTTTCAGGAAGTTTCCACGTTGAAAATTAGTACAAAATCAAATATTCATTAAAAAATTATCAGAAAAATTGAGCATAAACTACATACTGTTAGCTAATTTCCCATTGAAACAATTTTAATAATACTTAAAAAAATTTAACTGTGAGTTAGGGAGCCACAAAAGTTGCTATGTTATGTTTTTCTCACAAAAACAATTTTTGTGGTCCCTCTTTTGAACCCCTTAATCTCAACCATTTAAAAAAAAAATAGTTGTTTAGAAAGTAGACTCAGAGCACTACAATCCTTGTTTTTGTTGCATCTCAAAATTTTGAGTGTAACTATCCTTAATTTCATGTCCAAGGTTAGTATTTCTTGATTTCAGCAAAAAAAGTGGCCACTTAAGCCCCCTTTTTGGCCCCCCATCTTTTTGCACTTACTCGACAGTCAATGGGCATCACCTCTAGTTAGTGTTGCTTGAAAGAAAGGATGGAAGTGGAGAGTGTGTGTTTATTATAGAGAATTAAATGCAACCACTAGAAAATACCACTTTCCATTGCATGTTTTAGGATACTATCTATGAAATTGCATCTTTGTTTCAGAGAAAGGTGTTAGTGTAATTAATTAATTATTACAATAGCATAAGTTAACTTAGGTTTTGCATTTAATCCTAGGTTGCATTTTTAAAATCATAAATAATGGGATAATTTCCCTTTTTCATGTGTAGGGATAAGATTCCTTCTAGAAGATGAGTTGTCCTAGAAGTTTTATCATTTCCTAGGTAGGGTCCACATGTAGTGTGATTTTGAAACTTGGCAACATCTTATGCATTCTAGATTCTTACTCTTGCCTATTTAATTAGGAACTTGTACTCTTGTAAATATCACATCGTCATAATAGAATCTCTATTTTGCATTCCATTGTTGCAACACTTTGTGTGTGGATGAATATCTTTCCTAGAAAATGTCCTCCATTGAAGACTGTAGCTTCATCAAGGGCATTGTGACTCCATCATCTTAACATGGTATTAGAGCTTTTCCAGTGAAACCTCAACTTAGGATCAAGAAATTTGGTGTGCAAGATTCTTTGCAGGCTTGGAGTTTTTTCTTGTAGGCTAGTTGATTCTACCTGGGATCCAAGCCGATTTCTGGTGCACATCAGGCTCTCTTCAGCCGATCCATTGCATCCAAAAGGCCTCAAAACCCATAGATCACTTGCTCAATCATCAAAATCAGAGACATGTGAATCAGACGCCATTGACGTATCAATCTAGGGTTTTCATTATTTTGTACTATCTGTACAATTTTGCACAAAAAATCCCCCTTTTCAATTCTCCATCGTCGATTTTTTTTTTAGATATCTAGGCAATTTCTTTTTCCTATAGTTTGGGAAAAAAATTCATTCTGCGGGCGACTTGGTATTTTAATATATAGTCGAAATTCAAGGGTTTTAATAATTTTATTAGTGGACTATAGTTTTTTTTTCAATTGGCTTCAATATTTGTTTTCTTCAGATTATATTTATCGACATTTTATTTTGAATTGCAATTTTATTGCAATATTCAAAATTTCTGTCAGCATCCATCCAATCAAATTATGTAGACCAACCGGGTGGTTGGCCCTGTCAGATCAAATGTCGCCATCTGACATCACCTCCGACAACTTCCATTAACTCTTGTCGGCCATCATTTTTGGCCCCGTCCACCAACATCACCTCAGTCACCACCCGTTGATGTTTTCTGTAGAGCTCCTGTTGAAGTCTAGAGCCCTAGTCCTGGTCACCTAGAGACCTGAGGGCTCTGCTTGTTTGCAGCAGTACCTCCACCTCGTACCAGTCATGCCACCACCGATTTGCTAGTCCACCGCTCCAATGCCACCCGATTTGGGGTGTGCTGTTTTTTGCACCTGCTACATCTGTGGTCACATCAACTACCAAGGGATTTTTTTTGGCCCCCGGGTGCTTGATTTTTGCACCTGGTTAGTCTTATCAAGTCAATTGCAGCAGTGATATTCCATAGGTTGTATCTTTCGCATACGATATCAAAATTTGGAAAATGATATACAATTGGAAAGCTCTTGGAGTCTACTTTCTAGTGGTGCACTCTATTTTTATAGATTCTACTATCATTAAAAATTCTATCTAGTTGAAGTTAAAACCCTAATTTTGGCTTGGAAGGTGATATATCTTGTTTAGTTTGTTGAATTTCTGTCATTCTCATATAATCTGAGAGGTATTGCAGTTTATTTTTTTCTCAATCTCAACATTTCCTTTTAGAATCAACTTTAGGTGAAGTTTCTTGGTTGTTTGTCACCTTAAGTTCTTTTTGTCTTCACTTGAACATCATTGATATATCATCAAATTTCAACATTTCCTTTTAGATATTTTTTGTCTTGTATAGTTGTTCTTTCTCTAATGGCAGATACATGATTTGAAATTCTCACACCCCACAATTATCATACATGGAAATTCAACATGCAGTGTCTCCTCTAGTCAAAGTGCCTATGGTCCATGTTGAATGAGAATCAACCACATTTGACTAGGGAATATGAGAAATTTCAACATCGGTTTCTCTAACCTAGGTTTTCTTTGAAGCTTTCTAGTAGATTTGAGTTTGCATCAATCTTGTGAATTTTTGGGCTTATTAACTATCATATTTTTGCAAGATTTGTGTGCATTTCATTGTTTTACCCTTTTTTTTACAGGTTTCCAAGATTTTTTGCTCATAAACTTCATTTTTCAGACCCTGATGCATGTTTTAGGATACTATTTATGAAATTGCATCTTTGTTTCACAGAAAGGAACCTCTATTGCATAGATTTTCACCTCTATAACATCTTGAGGTTCCTTCACATCATAAAGTGGCACCTCTATTTGGTAAATTTTCCCTTGTTCCACTATATCCCTAGCTATCATCTATTGAAAGAGAACTATTTCACACCAATTTTGAGATATTAGACTTCGGTCAATGAGCCCACATTGAGTATACACACCTACTCGACTAAATATAGGATTTTTCTCATGTGTTTTTTGTGTATTCATGTGCAAAACCAATGAAATCCATTTATCCTTATCACCTTGAAAGTAAAGTCAACTATTGTTTCTTTTTTATTTTTAATCTCTTGCCAAAAATCTATCAAAATACCTCAAACTATCATTCAACACTTCTATTTCATATTGAGGCACTTTTGTATAGGTTTCAATAGAACTATTCCTCTATTCCATCTTGGGGCACCTCTATCTCACAAAGTGGAAGGTTCTATTCCATAAATTTGCACCTATGCAAATTTTCCTTCATTTGACCACTTTACAACCTCAATATGAAAGTTTGACCTTTGCAAACCTAAACTAGACCTAGGAGATGCATCTTAGATCATCATTTCACCCAAAACATCAACACTATTATCCTATTCAAATAAATTCCTCCATCATTCCTTCACCTCATCATCTTCATCCATTTTCATAACCTAAACATCATCATCATCTTTAGACATTGGACCAAATACCAAACTTCCAATCTCTATAATCATTTATCTATCTTATCTTTCCAATACATTATATTTCATCATTGATCTATCTCATCCTCCAATCTAATATCTATCATCATTTGACTATATCACATCATCCAATCCTAATCCATATCATATCCAAAGAAAAATAACTTATGTTAAGATTCAAATCTAGATCCTTGTGTCTTTTATCCAATAGCTTGTATATTTCTTGAGAAATTTCCTATCAAGTAAGAAGTGTATTAATCTAGCCCTTATTATTTTGGCTACCCTATCTTGGGAACTTGGTTGCCCCAAATTAGTTTTGAAAATCCCCAATTAATCTTGGTTAGGCACTTGTCAACCCTAAGTAAAAAAAAATTCTCATCTATTGAGGATCTAGATTTACTTGCAACAACATTGGTCTTGTATCCATTCTTACCTCTTGGTTTTCCATAGCATTTTCATGTTGAAGTCCTTCTCACCTCTTTGTTTTCCATAGAATTTCCAAGTCTCATCCATTCTCATCCCTTAGTTTTTCATAGCATTTTCGACTTACATCCATTCACACCTCCTAGTTTTCCATAG
>VDFB02376535.1:0-15248 GCA_007258455.2 Sequoia sempervirens
TGACACATTATGAGAGAAGATTGTTCTGGAGGCATCTCTGGCTAAAATCTTCATCTCGACCTTCGAATTCATGGGAGCCTTTCTGCTCTAAGGGCGCCCATTTTGTCCAGAGTTAGCCATTTTTATGATCTTCAATTTCTTCAACAACTCTTCTTCCACAAATGATCTTGTCGAATCTGGTGATTCGGGCATCGAATTGACTAATGATTATGCTCGTTGCGAAGCTAAGGAAATATTAAGAGGGGTCTTTTAGGAGTTACTTTGTCAAACAGTGAGTTTTGAAGCTTCAAAAGCTTGGGCGCCCTTCTTGGCTGGGGGCGCCCAAGTTCACTAAGTCATTTTTCATAAATTTTTACCTTGCTTCTGAATTCTGAAACTTCACTCTTGTTTCACCCTATGTTCAGCTTCCCGTATCTAGCGACTGCAAACTCCGATTGATGTGCTGAATATCTCGTTGGAGAGCTGGATCAACTGTGAAGAGATCATGTTAGAGCCACATCTGCAAATTCATCTATTTAAGCCCTTGAAAACTTGGGCGCCTTTTCTTTCCTGGGGTGCCCAAACCTTCCAAACTTAGCCATTTTTTCATTTGACTTTCTTCAGAGTTTAAAACCTTCATTTGATATATTCCTCTTTGATTTGAATCTTGTTGTACCCAAAGCAAATTTTTTGCTTCATCAAGGCATTTTGTATAGAATAGTCTAAATCTTGCTAAAATGATGTAAAGTACAGTTTTTGGGCAATATCAAGCATGGAGTTTTGTCAAATTTTTGTCAGTCTAAGGCAGTTTCATTGAACAGAAACTGAATCAGAGACTCAGAACGAAGCATTTCATGATGAAGGAGCATTTCACAGCAACACTGATACTTTTGAATGGTCATTTCAGTAACTAAAACGAATTTTTCAATGGTCAGTTTTTAAAGATTTCTCAAAGAAAAGCAAGATTGCGCACTTGTAGCCCACGGGCGCCCTTCTTTTTGAAGGTGTAGATTTTATTGTAAATATTCATAACTACAGTCAATCTCTTCAGAATTGGTCTGCCTATCCGATGAGCTATACTACGAGGTTATCCGAGACTCGTAACTCCGGCAATTGGCGACAGAAGTTGAAGTTTCCAAAGTTCCAGATTGCAGAAGCTTGTCCTTTTCCAGCTTTTGCGCGCCTGTAGCTTAAGGGCGCACTTCTTAAAGGGGTGTTGGATCTTGGTATTTCTGGTGGTTGATGCAATCAATCTCTTCACGACTAGTTTGCCTGTCTGACGAGCTATCAAACGTAGTCATCCGAGTCCCAGAGCTCCGACAGTCGACGTCTGAAGATGAGCTTATAAAGATTTTTCACATCCTAGAGCTTCTTCGTTGCTTTTCCAGTGCGCCTGTAGCTCAGAGGCGCTTTTCAAGATGACCTCTGAGATGTCAAAATTTGCAGACAAGGTCTTCCTGACATTAGTGCTACTCTAGCCTAGCTTCATGATGCACCAAGTTGCCTGTTAATCCGACATTTTGAGAGATCGTGGCAGACATTCTACTAGTCATGTAATTTCACGGGCAGACTGGCATATAAATTTCATTGTATTTTTGTAGGCCAGAGAAGCCTAGCCTTTAGGCCTATCAGATGAGGTTGTTCACATTCGAAGTCTTCACGGCTTTTGAGTGTAATTACTCAAGCTATTCAACAAGCCCAACCTCCAGCCTTCGGGATTTGGCAAATGCTCGTACGTGCGAGGTCTTTGAGGAAATACTATAAATGAAGACAACTCAGAAATGGCCAAGTCTGGTCGTTTATTCCATCTTGGGAAAGGTGCCCTTCTATTTGAGGTCTTAGAAGCAGTTTTCTCACTTCATCACCTCCAAAGACATCTCTTCTCAATGCTCCTAGCTATGCAAAGAGACAGTCGGTGCACGAATCGGGGTATTCCAGCTCTCAGTGTCAGAGGACAAAGTAGGGTACTTGGATGAAAGTTCAACTTTTGTCAAAAAAGTCCCGGTGTGCCTGAAGCCCAGGCGCACTTTTGTTTTTCAGGTCCTCATCACAGCTTTCAGATGTCTTATATACAATTGTTGGATGCGGAATACTTCTAGTCATGCAGTGAGCCTGTTTGCCTGTCAGTTGGGTTCACCGTTCGTCATCGGCAGCCGTTTGAAGCATCAGATGGCAGTTTGGAGAAATGGTTTAAGTCTGGTACCTGAAAATCAATTTAATCAAGGGTGCCTAATTCTTTGAGGTGTCAAATGATGGATTTTGCAGTGACGACTCCCAGCAGATATTTCTTTCTTGCTCTGTAGGCTTCGCGATGAATACACTTGCTCAGTCTCAGCATCATCTGGTCACTCAGAAATCAGTGTCGAAGATGGCCAGTCGTAACTTTGTAGTCAGCTACAAAGTAGGAAGTTAATAAAAAATGCAATATCTTGAGCAAATGGACGCCTATGAGGTCAAATGAAGACTTTTTGAAATCAGTGAAGTTCGTCGGTGAATCCTAAAGCTTCACATGGTTTGTCAACTGATTTAAAATAATATTTAATATTTATTCTTGCATATTTAAAGCATTAATGGCGATTTTCTAAAGATGGCGCCTTTGCAAATTGCATGATAAATATTATTTTATTATTATTTATTTCCGGACTCAGTGTCAGTGTTAGTGCAATTGGAGGGGGTCCAATCAGAATCATTCTATTTTCAGTTGAGGTTTTAAATCTTGCAGTCAACATTATGGTGCGATTTTGCTCTATTAATTCAAGCATGGCATCATATTTCATTCACACAGCTTGAGCAAATTCGTAATTCTTCAAAGCAAAGGCTAATTTTCTTCAAAGTTGGGTGAATTTCTCATCAGCAATCATTGGTAAAGGCATCAAAAACATTCTTTTGCAGGTAGAAATCTAAGATTCATCAGCAGAATTCAAGGTAGAGTGGCGATTTTAACAAAAGAAAAGCATCAAAACCTCATTCTTCTTCTCAAATTCTTCTATTTCTCGTCTTAAATTCTTTCGCATGTTTGAAGAATTGGAAAATTTTGGCAAAACAAATCATCTGGGTCTATTCAGAATAGCTTCCTCGAGAAAACCCATGTGCCAGAATTTTTTTAGGAAAATTTACTCTAGAGCATCAGTTCTCAAGGCTCTAATTTTCTCAACTGAAAATTCCTTGCATGGTTGAGTAGAAGTCATATTTTCGCATTTCTAACGTTTTGCATGGTTGAGTAGAAGTCATATTTTCGCATTTCTAACGTTTTGGGTTGTCTTAGAATCTTTTTCTGGACAAAACCCATATCTCAGATTTTTCCGTGAAAGTACCCATATGATAGGCCTATTTTAGTTTTCAAGAAGTTGGTAATGATATAGCATTCCCCGATCCAATAGAGTTTTGAGTCGCGATTCCGTGGGCGAATTCAAGACAAATCGGTCTTAATTCCACGATATCATTAGAAAGGCTGTCATGTTCCTTCATTGACATCTCGAACCCGCAGGGATTAGCCTATCATCTACGACCCTCGTGAAAGTGATAGTTGGATAGAAGGGTCATTTAGAGACTTAGCTCGGCTTGATTATTCTTGATGTCCGGTTGGCTTTCCGTTCGGGCTCATTGGGACACTTCTTGCAGTTGCTATTTTTAGCAGTTCTTAGCGATGTTGATGGGACCCACTATTTTAGCGGTATAGTTTAGCGTGTTGAAGTCGCCGGTGTTACGTCGACTTAGAGGCAGTTAGGCATAGGATGATGTAGAGATATTAATATTTAATTAAATTAATTAAATATTAATTAATTGGAGATTATAATATAAAGATATAATATTTAATTATAACTTAAGTGATTTTGATTGAGGGGGTCGCCATCATCAGAGAGGGGCCAATTTGGCAATTAAATTTATAATAAATATTTGGCTGGAGACTATTGAAAGTAATTAAATAAAAAGTGCGAATATTTTAATGATTCCCTATTTTGGTGGAAATCGCACTTTTGAGGGTATAAGCCATTTTGCCTTGGATTTGGAGCCATTATGTGATTATTGATTTTGGAAATTGATCAAGTTTGGTCTGAGCAAGAAGCTTTAGGGTTTCAGTCTCGAATTCCTTGGGGAACGAGCCATCTCCATTGGAAGCAGTTCAGAGGGTGTGAAATAACACCTAATTTATTGCCAGCACAGAGGTTTCTTCATCCAGAGGAAATCATAGAACTTCACAGATTCATTCAGCATCAGAGATCTTGTCAGGGTTTTAACCAGAGCACATATATTCTTCAAGTCGCATCATTTCAGAGGGTTGGGACACTATTTTCAAGAAGCCGTACCTTTGTACTTGCTGTTTCTGACACAGCCGTACCTTGCACAGCAGGCCGTACTTCTAATAAAAGCCGTACTTTCCTTCTAGGAGCAGATCGCTTGCCTATCTTGCAATCTAACTTCACAGTGGAAGGCGTTTGGCATCTGGGAAGCATTGGATATCATCTGGCTGGGGAAGAGCTTGCATTTAGAAGGCCGTACTGATCTGATTTCTCTCTAAGGCGGCTGAGATCAGGTTTTCTTCAATATTTCCAATTCATTGTCTTTCACTTGCATGTCGAAAACCCATCATTGTAATGATTTGAAATGAACAATAAATATGCTGGATCTCTACTTCAATAGCTATTTGCTTAGTTCGCACCTATTTGAAATTATCTAGATTTTATTATCATTTATTAGCAAAATCACATTGTTCTTTATTCCATGCAAAAACCCAAAAACGTTAAAAAAATCAAAAACCTTCAGAAAAACATAAAAAACAATCAGATACAGAGAAAACGGGGAAACAAGGGTTTCTACAAAAGCTGAGACTGATTTGTATCAAGTGCTTTCAGAGGATTGACAGGCGTAGTTACTCAAATCCATATGGTTGCATGCCTCGTAGCGGCCATCACTTCGGTTACGAAGCCGCCAAAGCTACCAATCAGTGAAATGCTAATTTGAGTGTGCAAAGATTGCCAAGTTTGCTCAAGTTGTTGACAAGCAGTGAATGTGACAACCTTTAGATGCTAATACAGTCAACAATCTCGTTGAGGGATTGGTTGCTCCAGATCACGGCCAGTAGACTTCAGTTCACACCTCTCAGAATAGACATTAACACAGAAGTTAAACTTGGTGTTATCTTTTCAAGTTAACTTGCTGTCTCAGCACATGCATATCTATTCTAGGATTAGCTTTATTCACTTGGAGTTTTATTTAGGTTTTACGTTAACTGATGGTAGTGTTCCAGTTAACATGCTTTCAATAAGGACATGCATGCTTGCACAATTGTCCATTTTTAGATTAGATGTTTCGGTTAACTAATGGTAGTTTTCCAATTAACTGTGTAGTTTACTTTATTAGGGTTTAGCAATAAATCTTGCATTCATTGCAAGACTGTAGTTGACTCAAGGTGATTTTAGGGTTCCCTACACCTTTCGATGTCTATAAATAAGAGTTTTTGCTCATTTGTACATAACTTTTGCACGAGAGAGAAATATATGCTGTGCCTACCTTGCCCTCAATATTGCTTGTTTTGTATCTGTTCATGCGTTTTTACTATTATGATGAATTGTTATGCCACATAGGGTTTCATGCAATTATAATGGTGAATTCTTTCCTTAATGTTTTGTGTTCAATAAACTCGTTCAGATTGAGCTGATAGATGTGCCACCTTGCCTTCAAGTTGAGAATCTGTTCTTGGTTATCATATGATGTGTGTGAATAATAAACTTATTCAGATTGAGCTGATAGTTGTGCCACCTTGCCTTCAAGTTGAGAATCTGTACTTAGTTTATCGTATATGGTTGTTTCCAATAAACTTGTTTAGATTGAGCTGATAGATGTGCCACCTTGCCTTCAAGTTGAGAATCTATACTTGTTTATTGTCCGATAGTCATCCTTGCTCCATTTCTTCATGCTCTGCTTTGTTGAGGAACCGGATAGATTTAAAGTAGTTAGCTTAGTTGTAGTTAATGATCTGCGAAACTAGAAAATCCTTAGCTGCAACGTTCTTGGTTTTCTTAACCTTGTGCCTCTTCCAGCTGAGAACAAAAAGATAGGACTTAGATTACTTTTCTTTTCCACGCATTCCAGCACTGTGAGGGAGCTTCCCCTCCTAATTTGAAGAGCACTCATTACACAGTGTGCATAGCTGTCCATACAAACTCGCCTTCAGTTGAATGCTTTGAACTCCTGATATGCTTATGAAAAAACAGAATAGACCCACTAGGTCAAAACTGATTATTTTTGAGATTCTGACTGCACCAATTATGAACAGACCCAGATTGCACCAGTTTGAATGTTTTGTAGATGAAGCTGGTCTGAGCAAACCCAGATTGTCAGATTTTGAAAATTTTGCGTTTGAACCCCTCATGCAAGACATGCACACCCAAATTTTGACCTTTTTGACTGATTTAACAAGACTTTTACTCATTTCTTCAAAATGTCTAAGTGTAACAAAAATTTTAATTTTTGCGTACAACAAAACCCTAGGCAATGTAGCACAAATCCCTAGGCACGTTGCTATCACGAATCCCAAGACTCAAAACCCTAGGTGCAAAAGGCACGATTTTCAAAAAATCGTCAAAAACGGGCAGCTTCAGAAATCACAATTTTATCAGCAATTGGAAAAAATTCTGCAAAAACCCACGATTTTTCAAGTCGCAATTTTCAGAACAGGCACAAATTTTTTTTAATATCCCCATCTCGAGCACAATTTTATTTATTTATTTGCATTAACAACCAACTTAACCGACCAAGCATCTCTCATTTATGATTGATGTGCTAATATCAAAAGTTTTTCATTCATCATTGTGATAGCAAATCAACATCACAACTTATATGCTTACACTCAGAAGTGTTAAGCTCACACTGCTAGGGTCATTCCTAGACCCAAACCTAAACCTCGAGGGTTCATGGTGACCCTGCCTACATATCCCCTTGTCGGAATTAGATGCTTCGTAGTTCGCCCCACAATGTCAGAGGGAGTTCATTCTCTCCTCTTGCATGAGATCTTTGATCTCACTTTTAACCCATTACTATTTAAGTACAAGTAAGCTATCAACTTAGCTAATTATAATATAATGATAATAACTTTGATTACAACTTGCCATCAAGTGTTGCGTCCATACCAAAGATTACCAAACATTAGTGTACAACATTCACAACATTCACAAGGGGTCATTCATACCATAATCTCAAGGATCATACACAATGGCTGTGATGAGCACACCTCCATGCACACAAGCTGACTAGCTCATACACATCACAAGTACAACAGTGTCTGGATCATACACATATCACAAGTACAATGGTGATTAGCTCATATGTACATCACAAATACAATAATGATTGTCTCATATGCATATCACATTTACATTAGTGATTGGCTCCAACATATATCGCAAATACATAGTGACAAGCTCCAACATACATCACATATACACAGTGACAAGGTCCACCATACATCACAAATACCCAATAACAAGCTCCAACATATATCACAAATACATAGTGATGGGCTCCAACATACATCACATACATAGTAGCAAGCTCCAACATACATCACATACACATAGTGGATAGCTCCAACATACATCACATCCACAATGGCTGATTAACACATCACAATGGTTGACTAACACATCACAATAGCTAACAAATGTCCATAATGCATCCTAGATAGAAAGAATATTGGTGCATTATGCACTACATCACAGGTCCTATCCTTTCCTTCGGTTTTCTACACCATTGGACAAATGGGAAGAGAATTCGGTGCATACACTGCGGGTCCGTCCTCAACCCCACAAGGCTAAGTATACAGTCTGACAATTGGGAAGGGGATTTGGTGCATCCCATACTACACCGTGGGTTCATCCACCATCGCAAGGCTTTTCTCAAGTAGTGAATCTATCATAACTCGATGGATTTTGACTTAAATCGCCTATAAGCCACCAGTGGCAAGTTTGTCCACCCAGAAAGAAGTAGCTCCCGACATATACCATCTTGTGACCTTAATGATATTGTCAGCTATCTTATTCACAATCTCGGGTAACACTTGGCATCAATCACGTCCGTGCTTATCAATGATAGCCAGTGAACTCCCTCGATACAACAGTTAGCCCTAGATTACTGTTAC
Organism: Sequoia sempervirens; assembly: GCA_007258455.2. Classification (NCBI taxonomy): domain Eukaryota; kingdom Viridiplantae; phylum Streptophyta; class Pinopsida; order Cupressales; family Cupressaceae; genus Sequoia; species Sequoia sempervirens. Next base: position 8,117 of record VDFB02376535.1, read on the forward strand.
CCACACGGGTGGGTCCTTACCCTTGCAACCGCTACGACCGTATCATAACTAGGTAGTCCACTACCTTCACCTCCGTGAACTAGGTGAATGCTGACTAATCCCTAGCAATAGCCTAGACATTAGTCATTGGCACGGTCCAATGACTACTTGTCACTGCTCAAATATTCCGAAGGTTCACACTTAGGCAGGTTATTCATAACATGAATCACAATCACAGTCAATAGATACACGGGTGTATACATAGAGACCTCTAGATATGGAGTCGGTTTCACAACACATAAAGTTACATGGAACCAACATAGGATGGACTTTACCCAACATATACATATATTCAAATACCAATTATAAAGTAGTCAATCTCTTACTTCACTTTGTTTACTAGATAGAAGCATATTACGTATTAAATATAAATAATTAAATTTCCCTAACTTGACCATAACCATTTGGTACCCATTTCAGCCTCAACTAAAGCTTGTGGAGGAGGAAAGGTCAAACCAATTATGAACAACCCCAAACCTCGGAGTTATCCCCCCAAACCCTCTCCCTTTGGACTTGAGGTCATAGAAGCATCCTTCTTCCAAGGACCACCTATGTATCTGCTTCCAAACGGATCAAAGTCACACGTAGTTCTCCTACAAGATCTCTCAAGTATATCTATGCACCGGTCACGACACTTGCATCCACACATGCAAAAATCTCAATTTAAACCTTACCATAGTTATCATTCCTCATTCAATGTGAACATCCCTAGATTTCCTATCAAGCATATTGTGCCACATTTGCTATCGTGATGATAACACCGTATAGTTTTCAACATAGGGTTCTACCCATATTTTAATATTCTCTTATATAGGAGAATAAGGATTAGTTAGGTTTTGATAAGAATATTGTTATCCATAATATATCTTTGCAAGCATGGAGATTCAAGCATGCCTGGGTATAGGTTGCTATATAATCTAGATGCAATCTAAGAATTGGTCAGTAGTAAAGAGTGTACATCCTTTGATAATAGTAGACAAGATATTGTTATCAAGCATAGATTACGCCAAAATCCTTGATGTGGGCCCAAATGAGGTTTCCCACCGAGAATATATTTTTTAAAAATCAAGGATCATAATCTTATAGAACATCCTTTCAGACCTCGAAATGCATATGCCAATAATTATATACTTTGTCTAAACATGATCGATGTATGAATCATAAATGTGCAACATTATATCCTTGATATCATCATATGAAGATGTATACTTGATATTATTAATAATAATAGTCTTGAGGTCATATGCCCAATTTCTCATGATTAGTTGACCCACAAACAGTACCCTTTAATTTGGAGTTCTAACAATAATAAAGAATCATAGACATACTTTGAAACTCGAATGGCAACCCATCCTATATCAACTCAAATCCTTGATTATTAATAACAAACATATCCCCAAATTAGATGTTAGAATATATCCTTAATAATATATTAACTAACAATCACCTACGATCGCACCCACTCTTTTGGTATTTATTTTAAGGTGAACTAAGTTGTAATTTAAGTCAACATTCAAGGTAGTACTTTTCCAATGATAGAAAAATTCAACAATGGCATCATATTTAAATTAAAAGATGCCATACTATATGATTACAAATGCTTTGTCTCTTAACCCTATCTCAACAACATCATCAAATTAAAGGATGGTTTCCTTTTATTTAATCATGCAATAATCTAGCACAAGCCCATCAATTTATCTAACAGTTCTTGCATTGAGGTTCTTATACTTAAGAGATATTTAGACATCATCAAATTTAGAGGCAATTATCCCCCAAGAATTGCAGAATCATACTACTATTTAATACAATTTATAATTATCTTCCTTCAAAATCACTAATTAGGTCCAATTTCTCATTTTTAATGGGGTCAATAGACATTTTATAACCAGATAAAGTCTTCACCACAACATCAATGGATTACTAGAATTACCAACTTGTAACATTAGAGATATATTTAGTAAGGTATGGCTGTGGTACCACTAAATGAAGTCACCATCACTCACAAAATTTTAAAACTACTAGCCAAACCTTGTATTAATTATATCTATTTTCTAACTTATTTTATTGTCCTTGTTGATATCATTAACTTCAATTAAGAAAATAACTAAAATGTCATGGGTAAGCAACTAATATTTCTCTTGGATCACATTTATCCTCACCAATGTTATACTTATCAGTGTCATTAAACCATCTCGTTTGAAGTATTATACAATAGCATATATAATGATATCCTTTCATTACTAATTGTTTTTTTCTTAATCCTAAGACAAGGTAGGCTTACACAAACCAGAAAGGTTACTTTGATGGTTAGTGAGCTAAAGAGAGATAATATTAAGATTTGGTCTTCTAATTTTATTTTATATGTGCAATGATTTAAGAAAAGAATAAAATATGCATCTTTCCTAGACTATATGTCATTCATAAAAATGGAAAAACATTTAAAAAATATACTATCAAATCCTTTATCTATGGCACACCTGTATATAGAGTTGTTTGGTTTTCGAGGTAACATAAAATCCTTACATGTTCGAAGCTCTCATGGCAGAGCAAGCAAGGAGGGAAAAACTAAAGGTTGTGGCTTCTAGATTTACGTATACGAATTGGGAATTGCTTTAAAGTTTCTAAAGCCTTTTTAGCATGTCCATTTCGTGTCTCCTTAAGCTCCCATTTGAGTCTTTTGCCCTCTCTCACATTTTTCTTGCCATTCTTTGCATTTTCTTCCCAAAGCAGAGCTTGGATTCATACTATAAAATATCGCCCAACTCTCATGCCATTTCCTCTTTCACACCTCCAAATAGCCATGCTCCACCCTCATTCTTCCTTCTATTGACCTCTATTGCTCATGTTTTTTTCCTCCGCAGCTTGATTAAACCTTCAATCACCTCTACTCACGCCTTCTCTCTTTCATCTTCACTTCACCTCACATTCCCTATCATTCCCGTGTGATTATGCTCCCTTTTTCAAACGAGGCCTCTACAGCTTGTCTCCTTATGCTTCAACAGACATCCATATCTTTTCCTTCACACAATACACTAGCCTTGCTCTTTTCATGTGCTCCTACTGAGTTGGCTTCCCTTCATCGCAAGTGGGGAGGATGCAGGCAATAGTTCTGGAATTCGGCATCACCGCTTACTTTGAATTGGTCTTTATATTAATGAATGATTCAACGTGTTCTCCCATTTCTATGTGATTTTATTTTCTCTTTTTCCTGCAATCTTTGCTGCCCCACACTTCACACACTTGGTTATTTAGGTTGACTCCACTTATATCCTCTACTTTCCTTCGTGCACGATGTTTCCTCTTTATCTGCCAAAATGCCTCTACAAGCCATCTTAACATACTTTCTTTATTCCTGTCCTTACTCTCTCTCACTGCGCTTTTCTGCCCAACTGTGTGCACACACCTCTAAATGAAGGGGTTATAGGGCTTTTTGAAGACTGCCAGGCACTTCTTCTCCACATGACTTGCACAATTTCCTTTCTTCACATGGAAAGTTCGACAAAGATTATGGGGGAGAAAATGGGTGCCATGCTTTATTAACTGCGCAACCATTCCATAGCATATCCGCACCATTCCCATTCATTCCAGGTTGTCTCCTATCCTTTATCACTAGTCTCATCTCACTTAATAGGTGCCCATGCTTTCACATGGTGCTCATATTGGCTCCCTACCTCTTTTCCCTCCTATCACTTTATTTCATTATTTTATTTTTAATTCCTTTCCACATTTGCACTGTTTAGCAAGGAGGTCGCTAACAGGGATGTGATATTTTTTTAGAAAAAAAAACGTAAAGTCTTAAAAAAAGACGTCCAAAAATCTTTTGAACGGGTTTGCAGAAATCCTTTTGCTAGACATTTAAATCGCGATAGATACATGACATGATTTGTTTCAGAAACCATGATTTTTATTTGCAGAAAAAAATTGTCAAAAAAAACCAGACGCTAGATGTGATTTGCAAAAAAATTGTCTCAGAAAAATCTAGATCAGACTCGCAAAAATCAGAATTGTGTGCCCTTGCTGCAATTTTGCAAAAAGAGGCATGATTTTACACGATGTAGTCGTGCGATTTCTTGAGGAACAAATGCACAATTTTTAGAGGAAAAAACTTGGTGCAAATTTCAGCAGGTACAAGTTATGGAAATCCCATGAAATCACCCAAAAACAGATCTCGATTTGTGAAAAACCCATGATTTTTATTAAAAATATCAAACAAAAAACTTTTGAAAATATTTTCCAAAATTTTTAGGTAAAAAAGCCATGAATTTGATCACAAAAATTCGCCAAAAAATTTCCTCTGCTTTGATACCATGAATTGGTAATTGATTGATTGATTGAATTAAAACGGAGAGGAATACTCCTTACATAAGAAATTAGAAAATGATGTTTCTAAATCAGAAACAATCAATAACAAAAGTAATAAAAAAAGTTGCTAAAACTAACGGAAAGCAAACTTAACTATGATGACCATTATACACTAAATATAACAATATTACTTTAATATAATTTTAGTTTTGAGATTCAAAACATTATCTTCAACTAGCTTTGTTATTTCATAACATGTGTTGGTTCATTAGGGCCACCATCTAAGCTAAACTGTACTATAAGTCACGCTGCCCTCTAGCCAGGTCATTTAGCATTTCCCTAGTGCTAGGTTTTTGTTGCTCTCTGTCTCCCATTTCAATGCTTGCAGAGGGGTCAATCTTTGGTTGAATTTCAAGACTAGTGTTTGACCTATTCCTTCTCAAGTTATAATGATGTGTGTAGGGTGGCTGCATTAATCATTCAACTGGCATGACACTGTTTTTTCCAAAACCCTCTAGGATAGCAGGATGCAACTGCTCTAATACCACTATAATATGCACCCTAGTTTTTTGTTTTTTGTTTTTTTGTTTTTTGATTTTTGGAAGTTTGTTTTCTGATTTTTTTTGTTTTTTGATATGAATGCTGATTTGCAAGATGAATGCAATAGATGAATAGCAATGACACAACTAATGGGAATTTTTACAAATAACTAACGGAAACAACTCTTTTTGAAAAGAACATGCACAGGAAATACTCTAGATTTATTATTCATAAACCCTTGTTACAATAGTTGTTCAAACAATATACAATGACCATTAAAGTACATAGAATGACATTTGGGACATACCCAGAAGCTGCTGTTGCAAAGATGAAGTTTTTTGAACTTGGACGAGGAACCTGGAAGTGCAATAAAATGTTGGTTTCTCCTCAACACCCTGCTAGTTCACTCCCTTAATGCTTGTTGAGTCTCACTCCACCCTAGGCCCCTCTAATAACACCCAAATGTTGCTCTTAAACTAGGCGTTTAGCCCCACAAACCTCATGCCCCCCTAGGAAGCGATACAGCCTCCCAAGGAGAGGTATGGCCAGAAAAAGAAAATGATTTTGGAATGGAAATAAATGCTTCAGATTTTCTATTCACTCTTCGTCAATATGCTCATGATTTCAGACCTATAACCCCTCAAAATCTCCATGAAAACTGATAAATGAAGCATCAAATGACTTTGGAATGAGTTGTTTGTAACAAATCCACCTGGGTTGATCTTTCATAACCGAATGGATGATCCTTGCAAGGGTTTTCATCCTCACAAAGCTACTGGTAAAACCTGAAAGTTATCCTCAAGAAATTATATCAAGCATAGTCTTCAAAATGAGCTTCAAATTTGCTTTTGTATGGCTCCCAAAACCTCACGCCCCATGTTGGAAAAATAAAATACTTTATTAAATTTTAAATTCTCCTTATGTCTTCCACTTGGGCATCCCATTTAATAAAGTCAAATATTTCACCTTTTTAACATTCCTTATGTCTCCCAAAAAGTCACCTTTTAAAATTATTAAATAACTTATAAATTTAACATTATTTTAAATTAAATCGCCCAGGCCATAAAATCCTGCCAAAACAACATTAGATACTGCCACTAAGCATCTTGAAGAAGGATCATTGTGAAAATACAAGGTCAGTGCCTAGGAGGTGACTTACTAAAAATAGTATCGTATCCAACCCCTGAAACTGCTCCCGAAAGTGCCAGAAAGATACTCTTGAAATCTCGAACACGTCACCAAAAGCTAAGGAGTCTCCTAACAAACCATATTATCCTATGAGAACCCGAGGAATAGGCTAATCCTGATAATCATTGACACAACTTAGGAAGAGGACATTACAAGGAGAGTTTTTTTGCCTACAGGTATAGAGTTTGGATTTGATTGAAGATTTTGATGCTTTTAATATCAGCCTCATCCCACGAATGAAGAATCACATTCCTGATGGCTTAGCAATTGTTGCTAGCAATCTTGAATCTATGAACTAGTCTAGATAAAAAATATTTTTTTGTAGAACTAGTTCCCATACCAATTGTGCTAGATAATGTTAAATGTTTTTGGCTTTTAAAGATGACAAACACATTTTGGAGTTCATTAATACTTTTAGATTATTTGAAAATTAGATTATTGATGAATCTAATTAGGATCCAATAGAAGAAGATGAAGGGGTCATCAACTTGAAAACAAACATCTCTAAATGAATGGTGACTTTGGGAAGAATTTTTGATTCAGACCCAAGAGCTAAATAGAGGACATCTTCTGATTCATAATGGTGACTTTGGGAAGAATTTTTGGTTCACAAGCTGGATTCTAAAGGTTTTGACATAGGAGAATGCAAAGGAAAGTCTTTAGAGATTTGGAGTATTTGCACCTAATTTGTCACCAAAACTCTACAAAATAAAAATTCAAAGAAGTTAGAAAGCAAAATCAAAAATCATTTTATCAAATTATCAATGGATTAATTTATAATTTGTAGCTTACATAGATGCATGTTAAATAAAGACTCAGAATTTTTAAACTTGGTGTGGTGGTTCTTTCTGGATAGATAGCTCAAAGTAAAAGTCTACCCTTCCAGCCTCCAACTTTCCAATTCTTTGATAACGACGTCTCTCAACTCAACTTGTGGTGTCATCCTCTAAATGCATATGGCGAGGCCCTCCATAACCTCTCCATTAGGATCAAAGAAGGTGTCTGAATAGAAAAAACAAGGGTAGAGGAAGTACCCTGTTGCATGGATGGGTTGGTGGAGTTG
>VDFB02376536.1:0-10113 GCA_007258455.2 Sequoia sempervirens
ACATAAAAATGATTAGCTATAAGTGGTATGTTTTTGTTTGAATTTAATTAAGATATTATTTTATCTCAATAACATTATTATTTAGTAAATTTTCTATTGATTCATGTTATATCAATTTCACAACTCCACATTAGACACTCATGAATATCAATTTCATAGGTATAGATCTACAAGGATTTATTGGTAGGAGTTGAAGTTTTTTTTTGATATTTAAAAATATTAATTAGTTAGTTTTTAGTTAATGAAGAAATTTAGAATTATTATTAATAATTTTAGTAGTAGTAGAATTTGTATGGTTAGTGAGGTTTTTATTATGCATCTTATTTATTATAATTAAATATGTATGTAAATCAAGTTGATTGTAGATTTAGTTCTTCTATAATAATAGTGACCACCATCATCAATTCAACCTAGAACCGTATTCAAATCTTTGACAAACATTTCCCTTCTATTATCCTTTTAGTCTAAATTTGTGTATGTGGTTAGGAATTCCAACTGTTATTTCTAGTTATCCCTTACACATAGCCAGAGGTCATAATTGTTATTATTTTTCTAATTACTATTAGAGGGACTAGTTGAACATTATGCAACACATTATTAAACTTGCTTTGAAACTTAGTATAATGGTAGAGACTAGTCACTACATAACACTTGTTTGGTTGGCTTCTTAACTTTCATGTTTAAATGGATGCAAATTTAGGTAGGTTTATCTATTAGAAAATAAACCACACTCAAACTATAAGAGAGTTGATAGCTTATTGGTAAAGCACCTTAGAATGCATAAGAAAGGTCCTAGGTGCAAGGCCTAGTTGGTCCATAGAATTTCACATGGTATCAAATCCAAGAATAGGATGCCCAAGCATGAAGTGTGGCTTAAGATGGAGTATTAGAGAATGAGCCACACTCAAAACATAAGAGTGTCAATAGCTCAATGATAGAGCACCCTAACATGCATAAGAGAGGCCTTATGTTTGAATCCTAACCGATCCATTGCAATTTTATATTGTCTATTTTAATCATCTATGTGTACAACAACAAAGTGTTACTCCTAGTATTCAATAAACAATTGAATTCATATCACCAATCATATGCTTATATTTTTTATCTTCTTAATGTTTAAACTCAAGTCAACAACATTTTTAATATCATTTTAAAATCTATTTTTGTATTTTTTATAAATACTTCAAATAGAGAGGGGGATTTGAAACAACATAATTTTCAAATAACATGGCCTTTCCCATGTAGTCTACTCCTTTATCTTTATCTTTTTTTTCTCATGCACTTCCTTTGAGCTCACCTATTTCTTCTATTCAATATTATTCAGAAGCTTCTTACCAAATTCAAACCCTCATGTCCTCTTTTATTTTATAATTATTTTCCTTCACTAAAGAGAAATAAAAGGATAGCTCAAAGATACTTGTTTATGATTATATTACATCACATGGTAAATGTCTCAAAGATTTTATATGATCATATATATTGATATAAATATTCATATTCAACTTATCATTTCAAATTTTACATTATTAAATGATGTTATGTCTTAAATATTCTATAGCATGGCATGGCATGGATATTTGGCTAGAAATCTATTTAGCTATCCTACCCTATATATTTCCCATGGGAGGGTCATATATAGGTCTATATATCTATCTAGAGGTGATAGGGCTTCAATGAGCCTAATCTACGAGCCTAATCGAACTAGTGTTCAACCTAATTCAATGTGGTTACAGAGCCTTAATTCATGCTAGTAATAGTATGGATCATATCCCAATCTAGTCCCTGTGGTGATCTTTGCCTCTCTCTCTCTCTCTCTCTTATCCTCCCTCATTAAATATCATAAATAGTGTTCACTCACCCTAATTTCAAATAGTCACCCCTCCTCTACCCCTAATTTATTAGTAGAGTGATTAGAGGGAGTTTAAATGGAGATGAGTGCACTAGAAGAAATATTTTATAGGTTAGTTGTTGTAATGCCCATAATTTACACTAGGGCAAAACACAACTAACAATTTTTTTTTTTGAATATTAATATAGAATACTAACATTCAATGACCATGCATGTGCATGGTAACTCACTATACGCATCAGGTGACGTTGCTCGTGCAACATCATCACTGACACGACACTGAGGGTGGGGTATACGGGGGTGGCGAGGCCAGGTGTGTGAAGTCCATCACACACACCCTTGAACAAGTATCGTGTTGGCTCAAAAATAAAGGTTATATGGATAAAGAGGTGTTATGAATAACTCCCGATAATAAAATGGTATTTACACCAATATATCATTAAAATTATGAATATTCTCATCAACACTATTTTTTTTGTATTAATAATATTAAGATTAATCCCACTATTAATATTTATATTTATAATGATGTTAATTTGACAAATATCACTGTTAACAATAAAACTAATATAACTTTCCTTATAATTCCAAACAATAATCTATATAACATATAAAAATATTTATTTTCTTATAAACATTATATTTATTATATAATCCCACTTTCTCTTTAATATAGTTAAACCACTTATTTGTTTATTAAATAAAAATAATAAGTTCATTTATAAATTAATCAACTTAACTTTCTATTAATATATATCTCTTTTTGTTTTCACTTTGTAATTTTCCCCTTTCTAAAAGTTTATGAGGAAACTTTTTAATTTCCATGTACACATGGTAGATATTAATGAGCCATGTTTCTTTTAATATTAAGCTCTCCCTTCTACCACTCATAAGTGGGGGAACTTTTAGTTATTTATTTTTAGAAGGAACATACGATAGAATTTTGAAAAAATATTACCATGTTCGAATCTTTTAAATTGTGGGCACTGAATAAAGGAGTGTAAACGTATGTAAATATTATTTTCTTTGTTCATATTATTCCTAACCATATATTATTCCTAACCATGCAACGCCCTAACAAAGACTTCATTTAATCTTTTTCTCTTCTTTTTTTTTCCATTAATTTAGCCGATAGGCTATATTATATGTGAGATTGCCGCCGTGAATTTGTCTCACATCGTAATATGACTATTTGTTACCCTCAAACCGTGAAATAGTTGATGGTTTTCAGACTGGTTTTTCCCGCACACTGTCAGACTGTTTTTTATCCCATGGCAGTGCGTGAGTGCTTCTTTGCCACCTGTCAACAGTTCTATCATTCTACTGCAATCAGGACACAATTTCATATCCTCTGCACTAATCATGAAATATTGAACCATCCCACTGTCAAGCAAAGGAGAGGAAGAAGCCGGAGCAGGGGTACCTTGCAGGCAATTGTTCTTTTTCCTGCAACAATATTTTTTCCCTAATTCCTCTTTGTAGATGATGATAAAAAATATACAATTTTTTTTTTATTTTCTCTTTTTCTGTCTTTTGTGAATTCCTGCATTGGGCACTCATTTTTAACCCAGTTGGTGATGAATTGGATTTTTGAAAATTACCATTCGTTGAAGGTTTGGAGACTTTGTTGTGAAAAATGTCAATTTCAGTGAATCCAAAACATACTTTATCCAAGGCTAAAAGTACTACAATATTAAATTTGAATGAATTGTTCATTATTCTATCATGCTACAACTTTTAGTGTTTTAAATCTATTTGTGGGTAGGTTGAATGGAATATATAATTCCCTAGCGACTTTATTTTAACTTTTTGTAATAACAGGCTTTGTTCATTTTATCTAGGTTCTTTACATTTATATCTTTTCGCAATAACAGGCTTTGTAATAATTAGCCCTATTTTTTTGAGGTCACCGGTTTTATTTTCTATTGAAGTCCTTTCGTAACTATATGTCTGGAACCCTAGGCCATTTATGTGGTTTGGCGTTTTATTTTTCCAAGGAGCTAGAATGTAACCTACTTGTTAGAGTATGCCCGATTTCTGAATGGTAGCCTTATGCACAAAAATTACATCATTTCAATTCTTCATGGCTCTCCCCAGGCCATAATTGTGTTGTAGCACTTAGTTAATATTGCAATAAAGTAAGAGTTCAAGAGTCATGTCTAAGGATTTAAAGGGAGATATTTACTACCATAAGTGTCCTTATCTCTATGCCACACATCTTAAAGCCTATCAAAGTTACAAAAGATAGAAGTGTATCAAAGAGTAGAAAGGTGACCATGCACTGACCACATAGCCCAACGCTCATAGCCAACAAGTTGCTCACTGCTTAGCTATTGTTTTAACCTACCCTGTTGTTAGATCTATTGAAGCAACTCCCTTTGAAGGGTGAGATTCTACAAGATGTTTGCTATAATATGTTTTCTTTTTCTTAGCCATCATAGTTGTATGAATGGAATATTTTGTCTCACTCCTTGTACTTTCATTTATAAAGGGTTTTGCCATACCTAATACCTCTCCTAGGCATGATTTTTAAATTCTCCAAGTTTTCTATGGCTGGGTTGTTTGAATTTTAGAAAAGCTTGTAAACTAGATTATAAAACATACCTTTGTCTAGTGCAGGTTTTAAGAGTTCCACTATAGGAAGCGTTGAAGTTGTTGGGATAAGGTGTAGTATATATTGTAGGAGGGCTATTAATTTTATCTTACAACTAGTGCTTTAAGGCCTTGTCTATCACTTGCACTCACCTTTAGTAATAGGAATGTTTTGCTTCATAACCTATGGGTTTGCCATGAATGTAATGCACTTTTATAATTAGGAGTTGTGCAAGTTGCTCCCATTAATTTGCTTCAGCCAATAAGAATAGATGATGAGGATTCACCATTCTGATGAGACACCTTGCTTTAGCCAACATAAATGACAGTATCTAAGGTGCTTTCTAAAAGTTGGATATAAAAGGTGTTGATATTGCATTGTTTCAACAATGTGTCTAACTTCTTGTAAATTCTATTATTCAATATCAATATGAAAATCATGCCAATTTGTAGGAATGCCTTGAGCATCAAATTGTATGTAATCAGCGCCTTAGGAAAATTTACTTACATCTGTAAATACATTATAAGGCAATTCATCAGGTCAAAATTTTGTCCATAATTGGAAATGGCCCATTAGAATTGGATTGAGTTTTACCTTTAATGCTAAAAATAGGGCTTGGTAATTGTGATTTGATGTAATACTTTTTGAGGCTTACATCAGATTATCCCAATCATAAACCTATAGGCTGATTCTCAAATGGACTCAATATTGCAGATTTTAAAGTATGTTCTAGGTTATAAACAAGTTCAGTTCCAATATTCTATTATGCAATTTATATTTTGAGTTTAAATGACAGTAACATAGGTAATTGGTATAAATTTCCTTCATTTTGTAATGTATTTCTTTTGTGATTATCTTTACATGGGCACAAATTTCAAGATATAATGCAAATCATGGTTTGACAAATCATTGAGCTACTTGTAAACTCGTCAAAAGTGTTAGGAAAATTGTTCTAACAAACTCGCATATCAAATCTTTTGCAATGCTCAAAGTATTTTCTGAGGCTTACATCAGGGAACATATTATCCCAATCATAAACCTACAAGCTGATTCTCAAATGGACTCAATATTGCAGATTTTAAAGTATGTGCTAGGTTATAAACATGTTCAGTTCCAATATTCTATTATGCAATTTATATTTTGAGTTTAAATGACAGTAACATAGGTAATTGGTATAAATTTCCTTCATTTTGTAATGTATTTCCTTGGTGATTATCTTTACATGGGCAGAAATTTCAAGATATAATGCAAATCATGGTTTGAAAAATCGTTGAGCTACTTGTAAACTCGTCAAAAGTGTTTAGAAAATTGTTCTAACAAACTCGCCTATCAAATCTTTTGCAATACTATGGAAGTTCTGACTGGTTTATTTTATCAGTTTTGAAAGTATTTTTCGAAATCTTTCCATTTCAAACTTTTTCTTTTTTATTTCAATATTTTGTCATTACTGTAGGGTGTAGATTTAGTTAGAATAGTTTATATGTTATTTAAACCTATTCATTTATACAATTTTAAATAAATTTTTATTTCAAAGTCTATTCTGTTTGCAAGTAAATATCATTAGGATGCCACAACAGTTCAAGTATTTTTTTCAATATAAAAATAGGGTGGTGCACATCCTTGGAGTGGCATACATTCTCTTTAAGCTAGTGTTGCTATGGCAAAGAACCAGCTATCAAAGATGAAGATCATAGGACTCAATTTTACACTAGCATCTTTCAATGCAGTATAGTTATACACATACAAACACAAAGAAACCACCCTTCTCCATGGCAGTAACTTCAATCCACATTTAAGTGATCAGCCTGAGTCAGAGATTGTCATTGTCCTCTGAGTCAACCATAGCTGCAGTTGCAGTAGGCAGGGTCATCCTGAAGGTGTCCTACTAGTGATTTCATATCATTGATTATAACTTTATTTTTCTCATGATTGGCTTTGCTATTAAAGTCATGAACTACCAAATTCCTGTTATTCTTAAATGAACTTCTAGAAACAACTACCATCTCCTCCATCTTCACTCATTATGTTTGTCAATTTCCATAGTAACCTCAATGCATTTGTTAAGAAAAAACCTCAAATTTAGGCTCCTTATCAACCCATGAACATAATCACTTAAACCCTCTCCAAACATAGTAGCATCAAGCAGTAGCACTATAACATACCCCCTTATGTTCCAACCTTCAGTTAGGACACAAACTCTTTCAGTCAGAGCTTCATCCTTGGGAGGTTTACAATATTTCAAGGTCCTTTGGCTTAAGGGTGGGAGGAGGAGAGAGAAACATCGCATTTTCCTTTTCCTCTAGGTCATCCACAATGTTCTTAGGAGTCATATAAGCCATAGAAATCCTGTGACATGCAATTACTTTTCATTCTTAGAAGCCATTCACAAAAGTTAGGAGAAGTCTTCATTTCAAAGGTGTATGCAGCCCTTTAAAGAGCATGTTGCAAATTTCATTAAGGCCCCTCTCATTTCTCACCAATTTCACCATACTTTCAGGCCCAACCTCATCCCAACTAAATGCAGAGAACATAATGATCTGAAAAATAGATCAGTTTGTTATCTCAAACTTCATGGCAGTATAACTCAACTTCATAAGGCGTTTTGAACAAGGAACACAAAGAAAATGACAGAGAAATGGAGGTTTCAGGCAATTTGAGTGACACCACCAATCTACAATAGGTAGAGATTTCATAATTTCTCTGTAGGTTTTGTAGGGACAAAATTCTTCAAGATTAAGGCTGCTTTTGTGCACAATTGGCCTAGGAATATATAATATGTTTTCTGAAAGAAGCATATGGCCCCTCTTCTTCCTCTCTCTGACTGAGAAAAAGGATGAAAAGTGTTTGATTAGATTAAGAACCTATCATTTCTAGCAAGTGATCAAAAGTCAACATACAAAAAGGACACTTAACCCAGTCTTCTCTATAGGCTAATGAAAACAAAGGCAACAATTTTTAAAAAAACTTCGTTAAACATCAAATGAACATATACATGGTCACAAGCATCTTCCTTTTGGCAATCAAGGCAAGTAAGTTTACACAAACTTGTATTATGTCATCACCATCCTTCATCTCAATGCCTCTCATGTCCAAATCTTTTGCAAAGACAGGGTCAATAATTTTCCAGGTAATTATATAATACTATCAGTGTATTTCTTGCAACTCCCCAGTTGCAAGTGCTAGTATAGCATTTATATTAGTCTAGTGGATTGGGATAATGTCATGACAAACCACACATTATAGTGGAAGGATATTAACTAGATCTTTCGATGTAATAATGTTTGCTGAAAATTCACGTGGATTGTTTATACACACAAATATGCTTATGATAGTAATTAGTAAAGTCACCCACCTCATCTTTGTGTTTGTTAAGATGCCACGATAAACAGTATTTAATTTTAGTATGACTACACATCATGGGCTCCACTTAAAATTTCGTTTAACCTTTGTCAATACATGATGTACAGTTGTTCAAGAATTTAGGAGGATTATAATTCTCTACTTACCTAGTTTAGGAATTCTTGTCGTTAGTAGCTAGTGTATTTTTTTTTGGGTATGCATTCTTTTTATTTAATTCGGAGTACTCAACGTTAGTGTTTGCACTTGTGTGCCTTTAACAATAACAATGTAAGATGTTTCATCGTATTTAAGCTTTGAGTTGCATTAAATTGAATTCCATGGATCATACCCAAAGCTAAGATCAACGGTCTCAAGAGAATTCGCACCCAATTCAAACACAGAAATAGAATAATAAATTGTAGCTGGTCATAACACTTTCTAAAGTTTAATAGGGTGAATGAATACGTGGATATCAAGTCATGTATATATATATATCATGTTTTCAATGATAACTACCTTAAACATGCCGGATAACTGCTTTTAACCTACGTCCTCTCTATTTTACTACTTTGATGCACATTTACTCCCAATCACAAAGGCAAAGGAAGCAATAACTTCTTATCCACTGAAATGGTTGCATGAAGCATGGAGACTAAGTATACTCGGTTGTATATATTTTTTTTTTAAAGACTACCTCACAAAAAGTCATGCAGCCCTAAATGCTTCCCATGACTAATCTAACCACACATCGAGATAGCACATAAATCAAGAGGAGTTAACACCGTCTCTAGGGAAGGTGGTGCCCCAAGCTTGCCATTGGTCACATAATGATCAAGAGCTGAAAATGGCATCCATTTAATGCTGGTAGAATGAACCTATCATTGAACAGCTTGGGCACATATGCAAGCCAAGAACCTCTTCCCAATCTGATTGGAGGATCCTCTTGCACCCCATATTTGATTGAACCCTCTACCTAAGGTGGTGAGGACTGAAAGGTGGCTAACCACACATCTTGTTGCACTAGCCAGGGGGTTTTGACGCATGCACACAACTGTACACAGCATGTAGAAGACAAATATCCTGCCATTCCGTAAGCTAGGTAATCATTCAATATTGGTTGGATACTTGCATTCAACATTTGAAGGTGTCACTTCAAGCATGAGGAAAATGCATTGACTATAGACTCGAGACCTCCAGGCCATCAATCATAACACGTGTCAAAGGATTGCATTAGGAAATGTTGGTTTAAGGTTTGGTAGTGAATAAAGGCCTATCTTAATCGCTTACTTGAGGATTATCCAGTGACCCACCAAGACAACGGTGGCATGGACCTAGAAGAGGGAATATGGTGCCATGATTCAGGAAGTATCCCTCAGACTATTATATTTCTATACTCTTATATGTCTTCATTTTTTTATTTTTATTTTTACAAACTTCATTTTCCTAGGTTTTATCGTGTCACTGCCCTTTTCTTTTCTTTTACAGAAGCAATGCAACTTCCAGCCATTGCATTAGAACTCTGAGCTGACATTACTGACTGCATATTTACATATGAAGATAATGCAAGAGAGGATGAACTCTAGTTCCTAAATGCAATAAGGCAAGAGCAAATGGTGAGAATCTCCCCCCCCCAAAGTCCCGATATCAACACAACTCCTGTTTATACTGGAAGTCTAATGACCCCTTAATCTCCATTTTATTTATCTACTCTAGGCCATTATGATAATAAACAAGCCAACAATACCTGTAGCTTAAATTTTGAGAACAAACAAATAAACGAATCCCATTTAGATTTCACATATTCTTATGTAATGGTTTATGGGTTTTTTTTTTATGAAGACTTCATTTATCCCAATCCTCTGTTGCTTGTGAGTATCCTGCCATAGGATTCACATCTCCCACAATTACAGATTTGGAAAAAAACATAGTATTTTGTTATTCTATATAAGAGGTAAATTTGGGGCTCAAACCTAATGCATGGGTTATTATGGTTTGCTAGCTAGATGTTATTTCCTGCACAAAATAGTTCAATACAACCACTGCTACTTTTATGTGTACTCAGTTGTGCATTCTTCTAATTTATTAATGAAATCTATGCCCCTATAGATATCATTATCTATTGATACTTATTACAACTTATTAATAAGTTAGCTTTCTACCTACAATACTTTATTATATCTATGTTCTCTATTTAATATTGAATATGGCAGATTTATTTTGTCAATAAGCTAAAATTTCCATATTCATGAAACCACATTAGCTGTGTATACAAGGAAATGAGAGGCACAAATAGATTTGTATTTCTCTTTCCACTATATGCAAATGTAGATTC